>BMAO01023396.1:0-42092 GCA_019973975.1 Trichonephila clavata | reverse complement strand
TTTCAATAACATAATTCACTGTGTTGTCATTTGGAACAGTATTCAATTTGCTGGCCAGTGATAAGATTGAGAACTATTCTTATTTGAGAATAAATTTGCTGGATTTAATTATATGCATAATTTTTTTACAAAATGCATTTTATACAATTTTCTTGGGTTTTCTTAAGAGCTAGATATTTTAAGCATGCTTTTCAATATTTTAAAAACAAATTTATTACTTTTCATCTTCAATATTTTTCAGGGATCAATTCTATGTTGCTTTTTGTGTGCGCATTCTGCTTTTTAGTTTTTCTTTATTCTCAACATATGTGTGTGTTTTAACTGATTGTTTATAACTTCAGTGTTTAGTTATACATTTAATAGATCTTGGTATTTGTTTTATGTTGCATCATGCCCTTTGTGACTGAAGCAGTTTTCTGTTTTGGGCACTTTTTAGTTCTTTATCTGTTTTATACAAAAACTTTAAAATTTAATTCATGTTTTTTTAAATTTAAAATATCATTAAAAATTAAATTTAGAAATTAACAAATGAAGAAAAATTATTACAAGACCAACAATAAATGCACTAGAGGAATGCTTGAACAACTGCAAAGTTTTTAGCGATATTCCTCACATAAAGAAACACAGCACAATTTATCAAGTTACAGCAGATTCACTAAAAAGGAATAAACAAAAATTATTACCTGATGAGTTTTATTTATGTGAGAAAGCATATTTTCAAGGGTTCTTAGAGGTACATCACAGTATCTATAATCCCCCAGTAACCAGCTGCATCTTCTGGACGGCTAGGTTTTCCAGAAGTAGCTCGACAACAAAGGGGCTCCCCACAATTGGCACTACTGTTCTCTTTATAGAAAGGATCAATGTGCACATCTGAAATGTGTAGGACACGCAAAGTGGGAGAACCAGGCTGCAAAGAAAAATAACAGATCAAATCTAAGTAATTTGAGATTAATAACATAAAGTAATAAGAAAATATACAGTAGTATATTTTCTTTTACATGTCGTATATATTTATATATATACACATGTAATGAAATTATATTTTTTCACTGAACATATAGTTGAAATATAAATTCTATTAGAGCAAACTTAAATTTCACAAGATTTTAAAAAAATGTTATTACTATAAATTCAAAAACGAAGTTTATGTAACTCCCAATACATTTTCCTGAAATATGTTATACAGCTATATAATAATGTAAACATTGATTTTAAGTAGTTGTACACTCACAATACAACACTAAATCAAGTTATGATTCAATAAGATGTGCTTAACACCAATCATTGGACAAAATGCACTTAACTGAAATCCTGAGGTATATTGTGAACAAATAATATTAATTTCAAAAGTTATTTTTTGCTGAAATTAATACAAACATTGAACATTTCTACCTATTTAAATTAAACAAAGTATTTAAACAAAGCTACAAAGATGTATATTATAAAAATGGCATAGCAATTAAGAATTTAAATCAAAATTTAAGCAAGGAATAATATCCTTAACCAAATATTAGAAACTTTAAAAATATATATTAGTATTTATATAACTTATTATTACTTATTAAAATCATAAATATAACTTTAAAAATACAGGCTTAAAAAAATCTTTTCTAAATAATAAACACTAGAACAATGAGGCTACTAACAACATATCTTGGAAACTCAAGCCATAGACGAATGACAACACTTGAACTAGTACATAATTCATAAAATAATCATAAAGTAATATGTTTATGACTCTGAAACCCAGGTCATTTAATGAGTATAAAATCCCTTAATTGTTTTAGGATTTGGATCCCAGTACATCATTCAAGTCAAATCAATCATAAAGCTCCTAAGCTGAACCCTGAAACAGCCTCAACTCCCATTTGGGGATTAAATTAAAAACAAATATGGACATAGATAACACATTCATCTACATAAAACAATAATTCAAATTTAAAACAAATAAAAGAATATTTCAATGAATGTTAGAAATGGTTACATTACTTTCAAAATATTATTTTCTTTCAAGTTTTATTGTACGCAGAATCCCAAAAATAGTGCCCAAACTCTCCACTGCCAGATTCCTCATTGGAAGTACATAAAAAAATGTCTAAAGTAACTGTACCTGTACGATCCACAAAAAAACCCCAAAGTATCACATCACAGCCGTATTAGACATACCAACAGCAGTATTTTCTAATATTTAAAAAGGCAGTTCAAAGTGTTCATCGTGGATATCAAGGCAGGCTTAAGCGGGCCGTAGAATGGATGCATGTGTTGTGGACAGCGAAGTGTCTACCAAAGTACAAGCAGCATGCTGACGAACAACTAAGTCCGTTTGTGTTGCCTCGATGCACCAATTGATTGAGAATGTCCCAAAAGAAAAAATACAACAGTTTGAAATCTGGTGATTGTGGTGGCTGTAGAACCAGAACCCCACATCCGATCCAGCGGCCGGAGTATGCCACATCCAGATAATAACGTACAGAAGCCTAGAAATACACTGTAGCCTCATCTTGAACTATCATGCATCATTCACTCACCTGTATTTTTCTTGCAAACTATGGATCATACAGGAAATGTTCATTGGGAATTTTTAATTTTAAGTACTCCCAATGAGAAACTGCCTGTTAGGGAGCTATTTTGGGAGACCCTGTACATAGAAAGTGCTGATTTTAAAATTATCTATATCTATTTCATGCACTCAAGTGCCACTGAATTAGGGATACCTACCTAGTAACGAGTTGGACCTCCTCTGGTTTTGATAACGGCTGCCACACGAAGAGGCATAGATTCAACAAGTTTCTGGAAACGTTCAGCGGAAATGATTTCTCAAATATTGGCTAAAGCTGTCCATAATTCAGTAAAGCTCCTTGGTGCTGAGTGATGTCTCTTCATGCCTTGTTCCAAAATATCCCAAAGATTCTCAATAAAATTTAAGTCTAGGCTTCTAGGTGGCCAAAGAAAAGTCAGAGGAATGCTCATCCAACCAGCCAGTAGCCAACCGGGACGCGAGATATACAGCTGTCTTGCTGGAAAACTCCATTACCATGTGGATAACAGAACAGCATAAGTGAATGGAGGTGAATACCCAGCAACTCTGCATACTGAATTGCATTGAGGGAGTTTGGTACATGCACCAAAGATCCTAAACAGTGCCACAAAAAAACACCCCAGACCATGAATGAGCCACCATGCCCTTGTACAGTTCCAACCTGGCACGCAGGATCCATGGCTTCATGAACCTGATGGCATATTTTCAGCCTCTCGTTGGCGTTAAGTAGTTGGAATTGAGACTCACCCATGCTACTCATTTCCAGTCCTCTACACTCCAGTCTCTGTGCTCTCTTGCCCAGGCAAGACATGCAGCCCGATGGCGAGCACTGAGCAGCGATACTCTGGTAGGTCGACAGCTCCCAAAACCCATATGGTGAGGCGAGCGTTGCACAGTCAATTTACTGATTGTATGACTGGCACCATTATTCAAGTGGGTGGAAATTTGAGCTAATGTTTGGCTTCTCTCGCTGGCTATGTAAAATACGCCTGAATCGTCTCTCACCACCCACTGTCAAGTCTAATTGTCCTTTGCACAGTTTGCCCAATCGATAGTTTTTTGTCCACCATCCATGTATTCTTGGTATACTCTTCACACTGTCGACCTTGAAAATCCTAGCTGTCTGACGATTTCAGAAAATGAATGGTTCATGCATCGTACACCTACGATTTGTCTGCGATCGAAGACAACTAAATCAAGCAGTTTACCCATACTGGGAATTCCAACAACTAATTCAGAACAGCCACAGTATGTACTATATATGCAATTACAACAGTGCCCTCACTTGTACATAAATGATGCTCAGCACCACACAATTTGTACAGCTCTTGCTATCCCTAATTCAGTGTAAAAATTGTCACAAAGAATTCAGAAGAGAAATAAATTTTCTGGTAATATTTTTCAAAAAGTAATTTAGCTTTTCTGTTATTCACAGCCAAAGAATAGAGAGTCTAACAAACAAACCTTTGGTAGATGAGGTGGCCTTCTGTGTGGTTTGGGAAAAGGTGTGAGAGGTATTGTCCAATCATGAAATGGATTTTCTACTTTGCCACAACCTTGAAAGACGAAGCTGCAAATCTGATTTGGTTCTAAAACTACATTTGCTAACACTTGAGTCAACTCCCTCTGAAAAATTTATAAAAAGTTAAAAATACAACACATATATGATACATGACAAAGTAAAGTTTTACTAGATTTTAGTATTCAATTAAAATTTAAGACATTACTGTTTTTATTTATAACTATAGAGATATTTAAACTTTATTCCCAAATAGTATTTCCATTTTTAGGCAATTGCATTAAATATCTGCTTAATCTTCTCTATAATACCTCTATATCTTAGAATAAATAAATACAACTTGAAAGATATTACATACATATTTCTTCACTCAGAGTAAAATTTGAATTGGGGAGGAGGTGGAGAATGCTGTAGTGTAACATAGTTTGTAACAAAATGTAAATGGATGACAAACTGAAGTTTGGGAAAAATGTACTTCATTATATTTATACATTCTTCCATTTTCCTCTCACTTCCAGGAGATTTATTATTTTGTTGCCCAGAAAGTAATTACGTCAGGGTATATAAATCTTAAAAATATTCAATAAAAAAGATCTTAAAAAAATAAAAATATTTTTATTGTATAATCTGTAAATATGGTGGGTCACAAATTTTTTAATGTGCATCTATATATATAAAGGAGAAAAGCGACTAACTCACTGACTGACTGACTAATCACGATAGCTCCGGAACTATTCAACCTACAGACTTGAAATTTGGTAGACATGTTCCTTTCATGGAGTAGAGATCAGCTAAGAATGGATTTTTTGCAAAATTCGAACAGCAAGGGGTGTTATAAATAATTGTTTCCATTTTTACACTACTCGACGTACAATCTTGAAATTGGGTTAGCAGATTTCTTTTATAGAGTAGAGATCCACTACAAAATGCGTTTGGTGAAAATCGCCCCTCAAGTGGCGTTGCGGGGGCGTTATAGAATTTCTATTTTTAAATTATTAGACACACATACTTTAAATTTGATAAATAGATTCCTTTCATAGAGTAGAGATCAACTACAAGATGGGTTTTGGGAAAATCGCCCCCAAGTGGCGTTGCAGGGGCGTACAAGATAAATATTTTCGTTTTTAAACTATTTGATCTACCTTCTTGAAAATTGGTAGGCATGTTCGTTTCCTGGAATAGAGTTCCTCTAACAAAGAGTAAAACAAAAATCGACTACGAAGGAGGGTTGTGAGGGGTCAAGGGGAGTTATAGGAAAAAATCCTGTTTTAGAATTGTTAGACCCACATACTTGAAATTTGTTAAGCATGTTTCATTTGTTGAATAGGGATCCAATAAGACTGTATTTTATAGAAATCAACTCCTGGGGGGAGCAGAAGGTTACTGGGGCGTACTGACAAAAAGAATTCCTTTTTTTGAGCTACAAAGACTATAATAGTGAAATTTGGTTTGTATTTTTCTTTTGTTGAATTGAAATCCGCTAAGAACGGTTATTTTGAAAAACCACTCTCAACGGGATTACTGATAGTAAAAATTTCGGGTTTTTTTCTGTTAGATTTAGACTTGAAATTTGGCTTGCGTGTTTATTTTACGGAGTAGAGATCCACCACACAAAAATTGGTTTTGCGAAAATCCACTTCATTAAAGGGTTACGATAGTGCAAACATCATTCTATACTTCAATTTTATTGAAAATACAAATTAGATGAGAGTTCTGCCTTTTTTTTTTCTTTTTTATCAAGAGGCGACAGTTTCAGGTATAAGTATATTTTTCAATACAATCGAATTCTTAGTGCTAGGACTTAGATACCCCAATAACTTTATATATATATTTATAAACAGTATATATTTGTAAAACATCATGAAATACCCAGCGAAGCGGGTGGGGTAACGGCTAGTATTTTAATATAAAACAAACAATTAAAAAACATACATGGAACTTTTGCATAATATTATCAGAAAATCTTTGCAAAATCAAATATATATGCGCCTTTATTAGAACAACAAGTTTTGCCAAGATGCATAATCGCCTTTGGATACTTTTTACAGCGTCATAGTTATTTTTCCATTCTTACGATTATATATATATAGCTCACTCTTTCTCTCTCTATATTTATCTTGTTCAAATTTTCAATCATTAATAAAATACTTTCTATTCATCCAATTAAGTTCAAATAAATTTTTAAAATTTGTTGTTTTTGACAGATGTTAATACAGTTTTTTCAAATATTAATCCATTAACGGTTAATTAATTAAATTTAATTAATTACCGGTTTTCGACACCAACTTAGATACGTCTACATTTTTTTAAAAATGACAAAAGTTGGAGTTGAAAACCGGTTTTTCAGCCAAACTGGATATGAATTGCTATAACAATGCAGATAAATCATGCTCTTTTTTCAATTCCTACTATTAGTTCATTCTCTCCCTATATTTATTTATTTATATATGCATCTTGATCAAATTTTCAATCCGTTAACAAAATACTTCCTATTCATCCATTCAAAGTAGGAATTGACTTAAATTTTTTTTATATATTACTTGTTGTTCAATAAAGTTGTCTTTTTATACTTAAATTTAAACAGTTAAAAATGCTATTTTTTAACAATATATCATGAAATTCGAAATTCGTTGCCTTTGGAAATTATCACAAATGTGTTTGTCTTTTCAGTTTTTTTCAAGTTCAACAGTTCTTTAATATTTGTTTCTTTACATCAATTTCTATAATCATAAAACCTTCCAGTTTATTGAAACAGTCTAAAAGTGTCCAGAAAGAGAAATTTTAACTCATTTAATTACCAACTTAAAATACACTTTTAAATTAAGTACAAATTTTATAGAAAAAGAAATACAAGTTGTTAACGTCACCTTAAAAAGACTAGTCACTCCAGTACAGACTCGAGGTGTCTCAATCTTGAAAGTTGTACAGATCATGTGAGCAAACTTTCCTATTTCATCTTCAGACTCTCCTGTATTTATACGATTTTGAATAACTGCGATAGCTATTCTGCAGGCAATACATTTCGTGGTTTCTGATGCTTTGTTACCAAGGCTTTTGAAGTACTGAAATATATTGTTATAAATAGATTAAATACAAACTAACAAAAATAAAATATGCAAGCTGAAACGAAAAAAAAAAAGAAATCAATACTTACACTGTTTTAATTTATAGATTTGTAAAGTATTACTTAATTATTTTTATGTACAGACTATTTTGAGTTTTAAAAAAAATGCAAAATATATTCTACACTCATGTCCATAAATTACGCGGATAATTCAAAATCACACAGAAATTGAACTCTAAAATAAAAATTTCAACTGTAGAATTATCACACACATCTTGAAGAAGATTATGCAAATTACAGGAAACCACCAGATGGCGCGGATAGTACGTCACAATGACGAGAGTGTAAGAGAGGGGTATATAAGGAATGGTGGCAAAGAAGTAAAATTGTTCACGAGCGCTTTAAAAGCCTTTCAGTGCAATAACCGCATAGTTATGGCACAAAGGAAGCATTTGGATGATTTTTACATGGCAGAATTATCGGGCGACTGCAATGTGGACGTACGCAGCTGGAAGTATCCGAGGAACTTGGAATCGCCCAGAGTGTCATCTCCAGGCTTTGGCAACGATTCCAAGATGATGGTAATGTGAGTAGACGTTACAGCACAGGTCGCCCCAGAGTTACAACGCCGAATGAGGACCGGTATTTGGCAGTTACTGCCAAAAGAAACAGACGGAGCACAGCATCAGACCTATCTCGTCATCTCTCTTCAGCGACCGGTACGACAGTTTCAAGGCAGACCGTGTACAGACGCGAAGGGCACATTGGTCTATATGCTCGTAGGCCTGTCAAATGTGTTCCCCTTACCGCAACTCACTGTCGCCTGCGATTAACCTGGAGTAGAAAGCATGCATTGTAGACACCACAACAGTGGTCTTGTGTGATGTTTCCCGACGAGTCCAGGTTCAGTTTGCAGTCTGATTCTCGCTGGACTTTCATATGGAGAGCGCCAGGTACCCGATACCACCAAGAGAACACCATTGAACGACAGCGTTACGGTGGTACAGGATGGCTCGTTTGGGGAGGTATTATTCTTGGTTCTAGAACTGACCTGCATGTTCAGAGTGTAACGATGAAAGGCCACATCTATCGGGATGTCATTCTGGAACAACATGTACGTTTGTTTCCGGGCGCCATGGGTGATGAATTTCTGTTTATGGATGACAACGCCCGTCCTCACCCTGCAAACATTGTAGACGAATGCCTTCAGTCGGAGGATATCACCCGTATGGATTGGCCAGCATACTCACCGGACTTGAATCCAATAGAGCATGTGTGGGATATGCTTGGCCGACGAATTGCAGCCCATCAACCCCCTCCCACCTGTCTATCGGTACTTCGGAGGGCATTGTTTGATGAGTGGTGTAATATTCCCCAATATCAGATTGATAATTTGATACTCAGCATGCGTAGGCGTTGTAAGGCCTGTATTGCATCCTCCGGGAGACATACTCTGTATTAACCATCGTACTAACCATGTTATACTGTTTTTGTAAATAGGCTCTTTTTTGAAATTTGCTCCAGGGAGTAAGAATCGCAATTTTTATTAATTATGTCAAACATATAGCATCTTTTTTGTTCTTTACCTTTTGTTTAATAAATAGACTTTACAAATAAGTCAAATTTGTTTTGCTTCTGCCTCTTTCTTTGCCTGAACTTCATTATCCTTAATTTATGGACATGAGTGTAGAAAGCATGAAAAAAACTATTATTTATTTTAGGTCAATCAGAAACTTGATTTTTCTTCCACAAAACAAATGTTCTCTCATAATACACTAATGAAAACAATTGAAAGGAAGAACAGTTTTTTTTTTAAGTGAAAACTTCTTTAGCAGCGTTGGGCACTTTTTGGTAGGGGAAAATCTTATGGATTCACGTCACCGACATGCTCTGACTGGCGCACGCGCAGTGTGTTGTCCCCCTTAGACACTTTTTGGATGGGTGAAATCTCGTGCGTTGGCGTCACCGACATGCTTATAGCAGTATAACTGTAGCTATACAGCTGACGTATAGTGTTGTGTATATCTTTTAAGTGAAATTCAATGGATTTAGTGAAAAGTTCAATGTGTATATTCTGTGCATTGTTGAAATAGTGTTTTTGTTTGATTATTATTTGAATCATTTAATAGAAGAATCATTGTGCAGTACAATAGTGAGTATTAAATAAATAAACTAATATTTTTAAGATAAAAAAAATAAAGAACAGAAAATTAATTTAAGTACTCGTATTTATTTTGGCGTTTGAAAACTTTATATTATTTAAAATCTACGTATTTGTTCTGGCGTTTGAAAATTTTGTACTATTTATTTTCTAATATTTAACCTCTGCAATGTATCACGCAGTCCGGATTAGTATTTCCCAGTGGCTTAGACGTTTTCTTACTACAGTGGTAAAACAGACTTCCAGTTGTTCAATCATATTTTTACCGTGGATTTTGAAATTAAAAATTTTATAAAGTCTAATAATAATTCAAGATTGATGTGTTGAAGTTTAAAATATGATTATTAATGCAAATAAACATCATAAAAGATCAACAAGTTATCGAGAGGATCTAACGTTAGAATTGAAAAGGTTACAAAACAATACACTACAAACGGTCACCAAAACTTTTCTAGAATTCATCTTCAACAAGAAAGGATTATCGATATTTTCATTCAATCGCCAAAGTTTGCATGCGCATGCAGCTAAGCTGAGAAATGATGCTTTCGTAAAAAATTTAAATGTTCTGCTTTTGTCAGAAAGTCGTATAAAAAATAAAGAACCACTTGATATTCCGAATTTCAACTTTGTTGTAAGTTATAAAAGACCCAAAGTTCCAGCAGCAGGCGTAGCTATTTATCACAATACTCAAGATACGGCACGCTTCATTACTTCACACATGGACATACATACTAAGTTCACTAGAAGCCTTGGTGTTAATGTTTCTGATGTATAAGCGAAATATGCGTTGCTCGTTGCGATTCCGAGAATGGGCAATACATATTAATGGTTGCTGTTTATATTTCGCCTGGAAAGCCTATGAGATAGATAGAACAAAAGAAGGTTCTGAAATACTCGAAAAAAGATTTGGCGAAAAATATGTGTGTGATAATATGCCGATTATTTTAAGTGGAGACTTCAATATTAACTTTGCAGATGATAAAATTGTACCATTAATTGAATTTCTAAATGAAACACTTAATTTAAATATGTCCAATGATCGAAAACTCAGTACTACAAAATATAAAACGACGATCGATGCGGTTTTTACGCGATACTTAAGATAAATTTCAATCAAAAATTTTTCTTTCTTAATTTAGTTACCATAAGCCTAACTTTTTCAGAACAAAATGAAATAATTGAAAGTACAAAAAGACTAAATATTGTTGAAATTAATGATGACAATGATGCAAACAATTAAAATAATGTTAAAAATCAAGTACATCGAAATTTAAGTAAATACAAATACTATCCATAAATAATATGATTGTATATTGATTGTTATTTCAATTGAATTGTATTTATATTTTCTCATGATCTTGTACAGCCCCGTAATATATTTGAATAATAAAAAAACCATATAAACATGCATATAATTGTTGCTCGGAGTGTCAATAGATGTGAAAACCAGATTGATGTTGATAATTTTAATTAAAACATTATGAAATTTCAAATTTTCATCCTTAAAGTTGTAAGTTTTTCCTTCAATCGGCAGTCTCTATAACTGCCATATTTTTTTTTCAAAAGAAAAACAGAACAATTAACGCTTATACGCAAATAAGGTGATAGCTATATATATATATATATATAAGCTCTTCGCTGACACATCCTCTGCCTCGCAGTGGCGCTGTGATCGCGTTTGTCTAGACTCTAGACCTCATTCGCTCGCTGAAGCTTGTTATGTACAGACGTTTTTAAGCATCATAGCTTAACCCAATCTTTGTTTTTTGAATGTGTTGGTTTACCTTTCGTGAATATGCCATCAGTTTTCATCATCTAGACCAGAGATCGGCAACCTTATAGCTGTGGTGTGCCAAACCAATCTACCAATATCATTCAGTGTGCCACGCAATAGGAAATATTTGAAACTTAAAGGTCTTTTAAGCCGCCCATCCGGTATAGTGGTCAGTGAAGCTGACTGCGGTGCCGCAGGGACTGGGTTCGAATCCCGGAGAAGGCATGGATGTTTGTGTTGTAATCCTTTCTTCTGTCTGTGTTGTTTACCCCCGTGTTATACGTTCGGTGGTGCACGGGGTTTATAAATGTTTAAAAAAAAAAAAAGGTCTTTTAAGAAAATAAATTCGAACAAGTAAACATAAAATATGACTATACTTCAATATAAATAGAAAATTAAAATTGTACATGCATTATGCCTTTTTTTTAAAAATTTACAAAGTAAGAAATAAGCAACATAAAATGTAAGTGTTTATCCAACATAGTTGAATAAAATTTTAATGCGAATTTCATCAATGCAAAGATGTACTTCACAATATCAGGGGTATAATTTATGACTTTCAATTTGACATATTATTCTAAATGCACAGATGTTGAACAATTTTTTTGCGGACTCAAAATATATTTCATATGAAATTTGTTTACATACATATGTGGAATCAAAGCTGAAAGCGAACCACATGTAATTTTTTTCAAACATTTAAATCGCTCCGGCAATGATACAGTAATTTAAAAGAGTTGTCGATTTATCGATAATTTTATAATGATTTAACTCTATTTTATAATTTTGCACTGTCATAGAGTGACACTGAGAATTGCTCCGCGTGCCACATCTGGCACAGATACCATAGGTTGCCGACCTCTGATCTAGACAATGCCACAAAGTGGCAGATAGATGGAAGACTCAAGGTGGGCCAATCACATGCTATCAGCTGCAGGGACGTCGGGGATTCGAGAAATGTGGTACCCATTCAGTGGAAACAATTCAGAGAAAGGAACAGTGGCCCGCCGACCTGGTCAAGGCCGCAAAAGGGCTACAACGCGGGCTCAAGACCGTTATTTGAGATCTCTAGCCAAAAGGGACAGCGACACAACTGTCTCACAACCTGTATAATGTAACATGAAGATCCATTTCACGGATAAAAGTCGCTAAGAGACTTAATGCAGATGGCCTGTATGCCATGCGCCTTGTAGTCCTTTTCCTGTAAACCACAAAAAGGACCATCTAGCATGGTACCGAAATCACCTGTCTTGAACACAGGATGATTGGGGGCGGATTCTCTTCAGTGATGAGTCGCGATTTCGTTTGGACAGAAACTCGAGACGCGTTCTCATCTGGAGAAAACCCGGGAGTCGATATTGGCCCTCCAATATTGTGGAAAAGGACCATTATAGTCGACATGGTCTGGACAGACATAATTACAGAAGGCTATGCCAACCTTCATGTGTTTGATAGAGGTATTCTGGTAAAACAGCGGCACAGGGATGAGATCCTTGCACCCTATATCATTTTCCGCGGATAATATAGACCAAATTTCATCTTTATGAACGATAACGCACGCCAACACAAGGCTCAATTGGTGAACGAATACTTCCAATCGGATGATATTTAACGATTAGAGAGGCCTGCGATGTCCCCTGATCATCCCATCGAATACGCACGGGACGGCATTGGACGCTTAATTGCACCTCGCAGACCAGTTCCAAAGACCATCAATGAACTCAAGAGTGCCTTGGTGAAAGAGTTGGTGCGGTTGCCACAGGGGTTGATAAGGACCTTGGTAAACAGTACAGAGAGTTGTGTAGCTGTTAGACATGTTTTTCTCTGATTTATAGAGTGTCAGTCAGCTGCTGTGCTGTACAAGTGACCAGTTCTTAATTTAGGGTGCATGTTGCGTCCATGTTGTCTTCCCATGTGAGTGAGTGAGTGAGTGAGCAGGGCCGTTTTTAACTTCCCCAGCACCCAAGGCATTTCAACTTGTTACGCCCCTCCATCCATATTTCCAAAGCACCTCCCACCTTCAGTCCTTACCAAACCAGTTTTAATTCGGGGGGGGGGGTTATTTTCCCTTAAACTCTTAATCCCCCCTTTTTTTTTGCTTTTTAGAGAGTCTTACATTATCCACCACCTATGGAATGACAACCGTATGGCCCTGGAATGACAACCGTAAGGAAAGGATAGTGGCATTGCTTAGCCATTCTTACCTTACGACATCCCAGTTCACCTACCCTTTTGTAAATTAGTACAATAAATAAATTAAATCGTTTGCAATTAGTTTAGAGTATACATTATTTTGTGAACTGTTTTCAACCTGTTAATTATCTTTTCATCGCTTTACTGTCTTTTACTTTTAGACATCCTTATTCTTTATTGAGTCACTGTCATTGTATTGGTACAACAAAGGTTTTCTTCGAGCTTTGATCATTGCAAAATCATTAATAACATCAGTGTAATCAATTTCTATGATAATATCATTTTGAGAGCAGCATCAACCCGTTAGGCTTTTTATTTTCTATAATAGACCTTATTTCTGTCCTTACTCTCTTAAGGGCAGAAATGCTTCACTCATGACTCGCTAGGCGGTGGTACGTTTGCTGTAATTTTAATTTTTTCTCTCGATTGTATCCCTCCAATTTTTTGCGCCCTAGGCACGTGCCTAGTGTACCTAAACGGAAAAGCGTCACTATGAGTGAGTGTTGGGTTTATTGGCGCAAGAGCCGATTTCGGCTATTCTGCGCCAAACATATGTTTTAAATAACATAAAATCCTAGAAATACACAATTAAAATTTAAGATAACGACATGAATAAGGTATATCATTAAAATCGTATTAAAAAATTCCTTTACAATTCTTACACTGTGAAAATGCTAGAAAGTGAATTTAAAAACATCGAAAATAATTTAAAACATGACTTTAAATCTAAGCACGATATTTACAGACTAAATTTAAAATATTTTGTTGAATTATTTCGTCCTATTCTTTGTCAGCGCCATGTACTGTTTGAAACCAGACTTTATACTCCAATCCATCAGATTCATCATCCACGTCATAAAGAATCATTTCCTCATCTTCTGATGTATAATGAATGTTACTTTTTTCGGCTTATGTGGTGTCATTTGAATTTCAATGTCTGGCTTTGGTTCTGTTGTAAGTTTTCTCCTACTTTTGTTTTAAATTATTTGCCGCTTTAGTTACAGCAGAAGTTCGGCTATTGGATGTGGCAGTGTTAAGTAATGGTACAGTTGGTTGAATTTCAGTTGATAAAGATGAAACAGAGGTATTTAGGCTATTGCTAGGGGTAATAGTAGTAGTAGAAATGGGTACAGGTAACTGAGATTTACTTGATTTGTCTAATATTACTGAATATGTGGAGGGAAGTAGATTGTCTTGAGTTGAGATGAGGAGACTACAGAAATTGTAGACGTGCTAGGAATCTGATTGGCAGAAGATAATGGTTTTAGACATTGCAAAGGTGGACAAAAGATATTTGTGATGCTTGGATCAGTTTGTGTAGTAGTAGATGTAACTGAAGGTTTAATTACTTGAGCATATGTTTCGGTTGAGGACTAATTAGTTTATGCGCTTCTACATAGGATATGTTTTTATTGGTTTTTATTTTCTGGACCTGTTTTTCTAATTTCCATTTTGGACATAGTTTTGAATCTGATTGATGAGTTTGTGAACCATTATCATATTTCGGCTCTAGTGTACAATCCGTGGAAGAATGTCCAGCGGACGCACATCTAGAGCAAGTCAATTGACCGCAGCAGGAAGTTTGTGAGTGTCCGAACCTCTGACACTTAAAACAGCGCAGAGGATTCGGTATATAGGGACGTATTTTGAAATTGAGGTTACCGGCTTTTGTTGTGGTCGAAAATTTAGGGCTATTGAAAGTTTAAATTATATGCTTAGTTTGAAAAGTTGAAGAGTCTTTTTTTATGGTTATTCATCTGACCTGGATAACACCCTGATCAGCAAGTCCTTCCAGGATTTCTCCTGCAGAAGCATAGAAAAGATCTGTTTCGGAGATGACACCTCGACAAGAATTTAAAGATTTGAGGGGACATACTGCTAATGGAAAATCCAAAAAGGTTTTGGCTAATAGGGAAGATTTACTTTGTAAGGCAGATTTAGTTTCAATCTGTAAATTACCGGATCGTAATTTTTTGATGGATTTTAGTTACACGGTATAGTCACGTGAATTTATCAACCAATCACCAGATTCTCCTGGAAACGGGCTGAAAAAAAATACCGGCTTTTATCCTCAATCCCATTTTGCCTACAATTTGCGGGTTTGCATGTAAACGGGGTCTAAGAAATCGAGATCACGATACCAAACACGACGATAAAGATATGTGAAAGTATAAGACAGTAAGATAAGACAGTAATACACTACGAGGAGTTATTAAACTGGTGCATATTAAACTCATTATTTTGCCTTAATTTTTGCGTTTATGAATTAGTGAGATTTCTCCCCTTCTTTTCAAATGATAAATTATTTTGTATGACAATACACTCTTTATGAAATAAAATGTTTAAGATCCTAACATAAAAACTAATGGTTCATTATATTATTCTTGCTGATTTCCCTTAGGACAAAAACCAATCTTCCACAGATGCAGCATATTTTTTACACTCATTCTACGAGAACGTATTTATCGTGAGAAAACGCAGACTTAGGTGTATTTGCATAACTACTATGAGTAATGCTCCGGACCATTCAAACAAAAAAAGGTAATAGAGAGAAATTTCTTTTTATTTGAAGAAAAACTCATCAGTTAACGAAATTTAGTAATTCGTAATTTACATAAATACGCAGCGAGGCGATGAAAATTCGACATCATGAATGTGTGCATAGAAGGCAATGAGAAAATCGGCGTGCAGAGAGACAACATCGAATAATAAGTTATATTGATTTGAACAATAATATATATACAATGAGTGGCAACCTCATATGAACAAAATGTTGTAGTTGAATCTCAGCGAACTCGTAGCAACACATTGCTACCAGCAAATATGCTGGAAAAGAGTGAATGAAAATGCACATTTTGGATTAAAAAAGAACCATTTATTTCACCTATTTGCCCCAATTCCTTGATGGCAGTACACCAACAACTCACGTCCTAGGTGTGTTCGATGAATGAAAAATATGGACCAGGCAAACATCTAGGTTCTAGAGAGATTTCTTAGTTAATGCATGCCATAACGCGGTCAAACGTTGTCCTATTGGTAAATAGCACTGGTTCTACACCAAAAGAAGAGTAGTACTATCCTTTTTTGTGGATGATTAACTTATTGCAACACATCGTTCTGTCGTCATAGTGTCACCAAACGGACTAATGTTGACGAGCTATCACGTAAGGAATGGCAATCAAGGGATGAAGCTGCGTTGATGTGTGGTGCATACGGTTGAACTGAACCCGTAGCCTTGCATGTGGCGACAGTTGCTGAAACAAAAGCGTAACTCATCGGAGAACACGACTCTGTGTTATACCACCACTAGCTACCAATCAGTGGATTATGATCCTAATCAGTATGAAAGCACCCAGTACGTTGGGCATATGCTGTAACGACTCGATGGAAATGAACCACAACTTCAATTCTTTCCAGCGGATGAATGATTTCACATGAGCTTCGATTTCATAGGCACTTTTTGAACGTAGCACATTCTGTTTTTAGAATTGTCTTTAAGACACTCAGACTGCTGTGGATGCGAGATGGTGATTGTTCGCTGCCATACGACACCCGGTGAAAATTGTTTTTTAAAAAAAAATCTGATCTCGAAACCTCGATCGCGAACATATTTATCAGCCAATTGGTTGATCCTTTATTAACGATGCACTATGAAGCCACACGAGGATTACTAGGGATGTACCCCGTACTTCTAAGCCGCGGTCAAATGACGTGGATGAGACCCGAGTTATAGCACTCTCTCTCTCCATACATCCACACCATGCCGATGTGAGAACTGAACCTTCACAGACAGAGCTGTATCAGCCACTCTACATGGAGGGTCTTCAGAGACATCTAGGCTCAAACTCACGACGAGAAAAACAATGCCAACCTGGAATTCGCGACCATGATAATTCAGCTATCGAGCCACTATCTACCGGAACCGCCTTTATAAGCAACTATTCGATGTCTCATTTGGTGAATACATCTACAAAGAAAAACAGCTATATTAACTTGCTTCCCTCATCAATATAACGGCACGACATTCTAAAGTTCTGTAGTTCTAATTTTTGTAACAGCCTAGCACTTGTAGTCAGTTGTATACTACTTTCAAGTGAAATAGAACTGTTCTTTGTGCGCAAGCTTGAAAGGAGTTATGAGCACATGCTCAGAAATTGCAGGTGTTGTGTTGTGTTCGATTGTCACGGACGCTGTTTTATGTTAATGTAGAGTTAAGGAAGGCTTTTTAGATTATTTCCTCTGACCTGTAAGATTTCCTGAGGCCCTCGGTCTCCTATGGAAATGCAGACCACGCCTGCGATCTTTTTCAGCAAAAAGTATGTAGCATTGTAAAATACTCGAGTACAAAAGGTAACCAGTAACAAATAAAAGTGGGTGACTCACAATTTCCCAAACCTAGGCACGAACTGACTGCTGCCTATCGACTAAATGAATGATGGTAAATGGTAGTAGGCTTAGGCCTAGACACGAACATGACCTAAGAATGCAGTCTTTGCCACTGCAGCTATTTGGCATTTAGTTCGAAATTCCCTGTTTTTCGGAGAATATATCCAGGAACCAAATTTGAATATTAAAAATATTTGGATCAGGATCTTATTGAGGGTCAGACGAGAACAAAAGATGAGGCTCCTACTCAAGGCCGAGGTTCTGGGTTTTGTTAGTCCATGCTTCAAAACGTCCTTTCCCCTGACTAAGCAAATAATTAAAAATGAAGCACTTAAAAAGTAATTCGGTAGAATGCAAATTGTAATTTGCATACTCTTGTTTACAGTTGTATATGATGCCATATTATTTATTTAAATCAGATTAAATTAGTTCTTTTTAGTTATATCTTTCGAATTTACAGTAGATAGAACACACTCATTTATAATATAAGATATCAATTGAAATGCTAAGTGTGTGATACATTCTGTATATTGTTGTATAGTAAATATATTTCAACTTTACAGCACAAATAGTAATTAGTTTTAATTAAATAGAGAAAAAATATTTTATTGGACAAAGGGGATAATTATTTTAATTGTAGTGATACTCTTTGATCTTTTATTACATGCATCAAAATTTTTATGTTATATATATGCAGTATCCATCCACACCAAATGGTGCCGCAGTGATTCTTGCACATTAACTGTAACCGTCATTCCGGCAAACATGTTGGGTAGAAGAAAAGGATGGAGGGGTGCGCGGTGGACATTTTCGGTATTGTTCTGTTAACTAATGCAAAGGGCACAACCACACATTTCTTAATTTTATTTTCTTAAATGTTTGTGCTGTTTAGTGCCGATTTAAGCTTATTTCGGGCACTGGGCACAGAAGATCTACATGCTCTTTGCCACTGGAGAATCTAAATTTATAACCAGAAAATCTGGTTAGGTCCAGATTATTTGCTGTTTAAATTACATTATATATTGTATAACTGTTTTACACGAGGCTACAGGCTTTTAACCTCTTAGTCCATCGAAAAAAATCTCCGTACACCAAAGACTTGGCTATATGAGCATCCAGCAGAAATGGATTTTGAGGAAAATACTGTCGCAGAATTCATCTTCAACAGAATGAAAAAAATGTCACGAGCTAGTTGTACATCACATGGGAAAGTCAAAGAAAAAAATTAAGCTTGATACCAGTGGCGTAACGTGCACCCCTGCATCGAGGGGAGGAGGGAGGTCTAGGGTTCTAGGGGGCTTAAAGCCTGACTGACGTCAAGTACGTACTCTTTGTAAGATCTGTCTTTGGAAGGGGGGTCTTAATACTCTCCGTTACGCCACTGCTTGATACTATAGAGAAACAAGAATTTAAAAAGAAGATTTGGTTTGGGTCAACAAACAAATTATTTGTTCATTGTATAGACTCAGGTAGTTAAAAAATGACTGTTAGAAATGAAGTACATGATCCCATTTCTCGATGAATATAAAGAATCATGTATACCACATAAATGTTTAAACTTTTCTCTTTCAAAAACTACAAAAAGTAAATTTGCCGCTATCAAAAGAGGCCGTGATAACGACGTTACTTTCGGAAAGCTCGACTCTTGTGTCACTCAAATTTTACAAGACAGCAAAATTGGGAAGGGGGGGGGGACGATTTGTAGCAAATTGAAGAGTTGCGAAGTCTTTTAATGAATTAGTAATTTATTTTCAGACCAAGATGCGCATACTTAGTAAAGCATAAAGTTATGAAGATTCGGAATGTGAAAAAAAAAAAAATAAAACAATTTATGCTGAACTTAACCGACTGACTCCCAGCCAACCGACTATTTTGAAAGTGGTAGATACAACGTTGAAAATTAAAGTAATAGAAACCATTGGATCCGATTTCAAGTCATCCTTAATTATGATTAAAGCTCCAGAAATTGAACCAAGGCTATAAGCTATAGACGCTCGAACCACGCCTCGCGGACTTAATATTATCCGATTCCATTAACAGAGAAAAAAATGAATTGGTTTCTAAAGCTAAATTTATAACACTTTTAGATTTCATAACAGGATATTAGCAGATACCATTGAGAAAGGAAGTCAAAAGTATGCAATCTTTGTCCATAGTTTTGGCTCTTATAAATCTTTGCGAATGACGTATATTTCTTTTTCAGTTAACTTATGATTTAAAATTCGAAGGATTATGATGCTTCTGCAGTGTTATATTAAGATGACAATACTATTTTTTCCAGTTCTTAAGAAAACCCGTAAATTTCTTTAATCAGGTGTTGCAGATCATCCAATATGCTAAACTACGCATAAAACCCTAAAAAAATGCAAATTTATGTCACCTGGTAGGCCAAAAATAGCTAAGTTCCAAAGGACAAAAAGTAGAAGCTATGTCAAAAAACTTTCCAGCGCCTAAATCGAAGATGAAATTCGAGCCACTGTAGGACTTGCTGCTTATAGTAGATACATTATTGCCCCATTGACAGGGAAGTCACAAATTTCGAAAGCTATCTTGCCCACCGAGTCCTTTGATAACGTGATCAAGTAATTGACACTTCGGAGCCTGTATAGTGGTCAACGAAAGTCTTTGTGATAGATATTAGAAGACTAAAGAACTGCTGCTGAATCTCCAGTCAGACTGACTTAGCTTTTATTTCTGTTGTTCTTTCTTTTGTAGTTCCTGTTTTTTTCTTACCTGTTAGTGTCTCTCCTTATCCCCCTCCCTTTTCACTCTGGCGAATGATGTCATGGCAAGTACTACAACAAATAAAATAAGATGAATACAATCTTTGCTGCACTTAAATTTTGTTCATAAAAAATGTGAAGCACAATTCCGTTACACGAGCTAAAAATTAATGTTTCTGCCTCCCCTCTCCTTCAATATGAGTATTAATGTTTCCAGGGCTAATTTTCATATACTTACATATGTATTTTTTGTTATTGTTAAAGTATTTGTAATTTATTTAGATATGAATATTTAAATAAATAAAGGTTTTGTATCTTTACACACAAATAAATTGAATTCTAAGATGAATTGTTAGACAGAATTGAAACGGTTTAGTCTACTTGGACAACAATAGGCAAAATTTGAACAGTTACATAAGTTTTTCTTTAGTGTCTCTCTGTACATCCCTGCTTCTGCAAAGAAAACTTTTAGCATAGGAGGAATATTTAGTCTGTAACAGGCTAGCCCTTATGAATTGTTAGACAGAATTGGTTTAGTCTACTTGGACAACAATAGGCAAAATTTGAACAGTTACATAAGTTTTTCTTTAGTGTCTCTCTGTACATCCCTGCTTCTGCAAAGAAAACTTTTAGCATAGGAGGAATATTTAGTCTGTAATAGGCTAGCCCTTTATAGATTCCTAGCCCCCCCCCCAAATGTATATACTCCTCTCAAACAAAGAAAACTTATTGAAAATCATGATCTAAACAATTTATACATCTATATATAGAGAGGGAAAATTTTAGTAAAATTTATATGGAGCAATTTACTCTTTTGAAGTAAACATACTAGATAATGAAAATTATTTCAATTATTTGAAGATTTCACACTTACTCTACTAAGAAGAATATATATCTACCTACTGACAAATTCGATTTTGGCCAGGCCTTTTGAAATAAATTGACAAAAAAAAGTAAAATATTCTTTACTAATATCTATTACAAATGTCTATAACATTTGTAAAAAAATATCGATTACAAGGGTCATAATTTTTCTAGATTTCATGTGAGCAACTTCCAAGCCACATTAATCCCTTCAAATTATGTAACTTTGAAAAAGATTCAACATCTCACCTAATATTCAAAATAATCCACTTTTAAACTGAACATTTTTTAAAGTGAATGGAAACAATTTCAAAGCAGTTGTAAATAAAATTGGAGACAATTGGAAAAATATTTTTTTTTAATCTGAATTTCTAAATGATAGTATATCATTTTGAAGCCACATTCTTCATACCAAAAATGCAAATAGTCACAGTTTGAAGAAGGTTAAAAGTATAATGCTTTAAAATTACCAGTTTACTTAAAAGAAACATTATTGTAAATAGGATATTTTTATGAACCATGTCAACAAAGGAAAAACTAATTAATCAAATTTACCTTAAACTTTTAGATTCAATTTTTAGAATAAATATGATTTGAAGAGAAAAAGAAACTTGCTACATTTAATTCATTTCATTGCCACAAATGCTTACATACAATTTCAAAATTCAAGAAAATGGGAGGGGGTGTGGACAGGGCAATATACTGAGAAGAAAGATAATTTGAATAATATAATTTAATAACTACATATTTCAGCAAATTTTCAAAAATTACTAAAATTAAGTAATTTATTTGCGTTTTGTGCATGATTGATTTTAAATAAAGTAATTAAATTGTTTTCCCTTATTTTTATGAAGTTTGAAATGAATAAAATGAAGTAATGTACTTATATTTTATGTGTTAATACATTATAAGTTTGAAAGTTAGACTGTAATTTCGATTTTTTTACATCAACAAAACTTTATTTTTCAATTAAATCACTACACTTAAATTCAAGGGAGCATTTGTGGAATTTACTGTAGCAAAAAATAGAAAAACATTGTGCAACCTTAAATGACATGAATTCAACCATGTAAGAATAGGCAAAAATAATCGCTAAGAGTATATTAATGAAACTCAGTTTTACGTCAAAGAAGATGAATTAAGTATTGGAAAAAAGGAAAGAGGGATATATCTAACAAGATATGATTGTTCTGAAATTAAATTTTTTTAACATTTTATTCAGCATACACAGACTTTTTATGCAATTCTACATTCTTTTTTCTTGTTTTCCCCCTTGTATTTCAAGAATAACAAATACTTACAGCTTGGATTAAGAATTATTTAAAAAATCTATATCCATATAAAATTTTTTTGTGATTTCTTTTTTTCATGCAAGTATAATCACCCATACAAATATATTACTTGAGTTTGAAAATAATACAAACAATGATGCAACTATAGAAAATAGATGTTTTATTCTAAAAAATAATTGAAGTAATTTAAAATTAAATCTGGAGCATGTTAAGAAGAAATAACAAAGAAAAAAACTTACTTCCTTAATATTAAGCAATTCTGGGAGATGATGGATGAAAAACATTCCAGATACCTCACCAGATCTCTTTGCCAGTTGTGATATAATGTCTTTGTCTGTTTCTCGCTTTGTTCGTACTTTATTGGTTGGCAATGCTAGTCCCCCACATATTTCAAATAAAAGAATGAGTCCCCCAAGCACATGAAATAACAACATTTTATTCATGGTCTGTACTTATACCTAAAAGAGATTTTAAAACAATATGAAATACTCTGTATAGAATGCAACAATATCTTAAAAACAAATACAAAATAAAGTTTACAGCACAAAAGGTGGCAATCCCATAAAACAATACAATTATGGGATTCCTATTTTGGTACACAAAGAATAAAAAATAAATAAATAAAGGAATCACATAACATACCATGCAAGATATTTCTACACTGCATTTCAATCATAAAATGTTCTATTTATAATAATCATAACATAACTATTTAAAAAGAATGTTTTTTTTTACCTCAAACACATCACAGTTTTATATATATTTCATCATTCATTGTCTTTCAATAGTGTTCTGTCTCTTAAATTTCAAGTTATATAAATATGCATTTAAACTCAATATTTATTGCCAAAAATATTTTATTCTACATATGTTTTATGTATACTACATGGGGTATAAACAAAAAATCCCTTTTATGCAATTATTAATCAAAGATCATAAAGTAAAATATGTATTTCTAATAAATAAAAAACATTTCAGTACTAATTTGATATCAGTACACTACAGATTTTCCCATCAAATAGTTATAAAATTTTGCCAATTTAGAGGATAACATTACAATATCAGGTACATATAGTATCGCCATAACGAAATTTGTGTCATGTGAATTGCACCAATTTCCACCAAAATCTAATTGATTGGTTTTTCAAATAAAACATGAAAGAATCTTTTGTTGTTTTGATATTGTGGCACAATTCCCATGGTGCAAATTTTGCTGCAATGATGCCAATATCCAAGTACCTAATATTTGGTTGGCAGATAATAGACTGGTCTCTAAAGATCTAACAGCATTATTTCAAAACCATGCAAAAAAATTAGTAGAATATCAATTTCAATTTAGTTCCAACACTCCTTTTTAAATATGTTTTGAAGATAAATAAAATTTATGTATATTTTTATAGATTATGAATTTAATTTTTAAAACTGTTCTATGCAAAGTAAAGTTTTTCATTATACTGATTTTCATTATACTGTAGTTTTTCATTATACTGTTTTTCATGTTACTGATATATATAACATCTTGGTGACACTTTAATACAGTAATTGAAACAATAGTTCTTCTTTGAGAATAAAATGAAATGAGTAATGCAAATAAGCTGATTCTCTCTCTCTCTTCATTTATGTACATTCCTCATTGGATTCAATTTTTAAACACTGCTTTATTATTTGAAAATTCTAAAAGATGTCTGTACATAATGTTAAAGAATAGGACTTAAATTTGAAATTCTTTTAGATAGATAAAAGCATTCCCGCATTGATATTAAATTTTGGCTTCACTATCCTATAGAAATATATATATTTTATTATATTTCTCATTCATTTTATTATATTTTTCATTCAGAAAATGCATTCTGCATTTTGTCCAGGCACTGTATTATTTGGCACATGAGAGAGAAAAGCCAGCATTAAAAAAATTGTTAACTAAAACTAGAAACTACTATCTCTTAAAAACAAGATACTATATAAAACTAATCCAAACATAATATGGTTAATTTATTTTTGATTGACTAATTTATCAAAAAAGATGGAATAAAATGTTAACTTGATCACAAAACTTGAATTGTATTTGTTTAAAAACTGCATATACTTGAAAAGTATCAGAAACTAAACATATCTAACGAGAGGGAAAGATGAACATCAATAATCTTTATTTTATCGCTTTCTCTATATTCCAGCAAATTGTCTTCCTTTTTATTTTCAATAATTTAAAGATAAATAGGAAAATCAAAATTTTTAATATTTTAGTTCTAGTTAACAATGTTTAGTTTGTATAATTTTAGGTTTAGTTAAAAAATTCAATGTCATTTTTTCAATACAAAAATGGTTTTTATTTTTTTTTTATCAGTGTACATATTTTTTTAAATATCAAATACACAACAAAAATTTAAGAAAATGAAGGGAGTTCACATAATTAAAGTAAATAAATAAAAGTTGCATCATCAGTTGAATACATATATCTTTCTATATCTTCAATATATAAGGCATGATGATACTATATGTATATAGTTTTACATTTCAGATTCTATATTAATTTTATTTTACTGCAATGTTTTTTTAAAATCAATTTTCTTCATTTCAATACACAGATATTCATATTTAAAATGCTTTTTGCCACTTTGTGAATGCATGCATATTTATGCAGGTTAAAAAACAATGCTTTAAATAATAATTGCTTACAGTTCTTAAAGGAAAAAAATCAAATTTAAACAAGTTTACAGATATAAATAACAAAACTTTTAGGCCCCATTTTATTGTAAATATTGTAGTAAATGAAGTTCACTACATAAGAATACTTCCTTATAAACCTATTTTTTAACAATATGTGAAATATATGAATAGAAATGATAATGCTTACTCTATCTGAAGTTTACAGTAACAGAATACTTGAAGCTGGGTTTTATTTCTGGAGTAATGAAATGCTTGAAATAAAATGCTATCTCATATTTAAACTTAATATTTTAATATATTTTATACCTGAATAATTTCTTGTCAAAATAATAATTTTAAACACAATTTATTCTACATAAAAATTTGTTAAAAATGGCTCGTATAACAAAATGAGTTACTAAAATTGGTTCCCAAATGAAATTGGTTTTTTAGGACAGAATATATTTTGTCAAAAACAAGGTGAACAGATTTTAATTTGATACAATTAAATTTTAAGTCCAATTCTAGCTGTCCCATAACATGATATTTTCTATATAGTAAAGTGAATGGAAGAGAAATCAATGTCATGCAAAAAATTAAATATTTGAGGTTGAAGTTTCCACACAAGAAAATGTACATTTATTTGTAAAAAAGTTGAAGAAGAAAATCACAGTAATTACATTTTGCTTAGAAACTAAATGAATTTTCAATTTGAAATAAATAACTTTTCGGCTTAATTGAGCTTATTTTGCTTTTAAAAAAATAAGCTCACTTGAAGACCTTGAAAATTTTTTATGTGAATGGATGTAAATTCAAACGTAAATAATGAAATTATTTAACATTGGAAATTTTGGGAGAAGGGTTGTTTTTTAATGTATTAAATTGAAAAAAAATTATTTAACTGCGTCAAGAGCCAAACTACTTAATTTAAGAGAAGCAACAAAACATGACTGGTATATTTCCTCTTTAAAAAAAAGTGGACAAACTTTGCTAAATATTATTTTGATTATATTATATGCAAAAACAGAGTAAAATTTTTTACATATAATTAATTAAATAAAATTTACCAGGCAATGAAGTTATTCAATCACAGCATTACAATTTCGGCACAATTCACAAAACTTCTTTGAAGTCCAGAAAACTACGGTGCTGTACTTTTAAATATTTTGTCCGGAAGCTCAAAGACAACAATAAAGAATGATCTGAATTCTGCATTTTTTAAAGAGTTGGTTCTTATCACTGATGCGAAGATTTCCAATCATAATGATAATTTTTTTTTTTATCTCAGCGCCGCTTGATCACAGAAATTAATCGAACACTCAAATAGACGCGGGAGGATCGAATGATGTTTTGTGTATGTTGACACACACCGTCACGTGACATCCGGCGATGACGCAAGGTGTTGCGCAATGCGTAACAGCGGTTTGGAAGATTAATAAAGGAAAGTGAAGTCAGATATTTATCTATCATCCTTGTTTTCATCAGAGGAAATGGGAAGCCATCTCATTCTGTTAAAAAAATTAACATCATATAACTTCTGTAAACAAAATATTTGCTTCTTTGAAAGAAATAGTCACTTTTTATGAAACAAATTGAATCATTGATCCGATTAAAATACAAAAAATTACGACAATAATAAAATAACACATTTTCCAAACACTATCATCTTAAAAAAATAGTTTCATAAGTTGAGTGAATTAAATTTTACATGAATTGCTTCACTTTTCAAGTAAAAAGACAAACACTAAATATTTTTACCGAAATAAAGTCCTCTCAGAGTTATATAACGTGTAATTAGTTATGAATTGTGTTTCATTTCGAGTTAAAATTAAGTTGTTATCCGAGTTCATTTCTCAATTGCAATGTTTCCTCACTTCGAAACGAATTTTTTTTTATTTCTGTGTCAAAACTTATCTGGGTCTGTAACATGAATTTTATTGACTTGTTTGGAAAAGTTAATTTTTAAAAGAAATGTTCTAAATTCAAATATTTCTCGAAACTATGAATAAAGGAAATAAAAAAATATGAGATGATTTGATTTTATACTATCGTCACACACTCTAATGATTTTATAACCTCAATCACTCGGCTATAAATCACTGGCCTAAGTGGGCCCTGTATGAAAATTCCTTAGGAGTCCCTTTTGGAATTGGGAGCTTTGTAAATCAGACTAGTGATAACATTTTACAATTTTATACTTACACATGTCGGGGCCCCTGTTGCTTGAGGGTCAGACTGACCACCTGATCGGAACATCTGCTCATGCACCTCAGGGCCCAAGGTCACGTATACAGGGTCGCAGTAGGCCTTGCCCCTCATGGGCTGTTGCGCCACTGAGTTAAGTTATATAGATCACACTAGATGCTATTCCGAAACAATAAAAACAGTTCTTTCTAAAAATATGTTTGATGCGTTTATGTTGAAACATGCTTTTCAATAATGAAATATATATTGTCGTATCAGTGGCTTAGAGATAGTGTGCCCACCTCGTGATACCAAGGTTGTGGGTTCGATCCCGGCTGAAGTTGATAGATTTTCTAGACGCGGAAATCGTACAGGCACTTCTGTCATATGATTATGTGGCATGTAAGAGATCCCTTGAGTATAAATTTCGCTCTGGTACTCTCGGCAATATTTAGCATCCGATAAGAACTTGAGTTAAAATTAATTCAAGCATCTTCCAAAAAATTTGGCAGAGATTGAAGCAATAGCGAACTCATGTTCTTTAATTCTTGCTTCTGAGGAACCAAATAATTTCTCTCATCTTTATCGTTACTGGACCAAAAACTGTTCCAAAACTGGATTTTACGGACGTTAAAATTTTGGCGAAAAAACACATTAAAGTGGAAATTAGTTTCATTTCTCAATCGTTCTAGAAGTCACAGTCAAAAGACTACAGGTTAAGATGTAAATACAAAGCTTAAGGTGGATCTAATAACATCAAAACATATTAGTAAAATAAATATATGTGTGTGTGTGTGTACTGAATAAAATGAAACGAAATGTTAGTGAACCTGAGAAAAATGTAATGAAAGCGCTCTACTGTGTAAAAAAATTATCCAATATGTTTTGCATATCGGATGGATGTTTCATTTTTCAGTGAAGATATTTCAACAGAAAACGCACTATGTGAATACTGTTGTTTTTCCAAGCGAGGTTTTAAAATAAAATCTTTAAAGAGGATCACTATTGAGGTGCTAAAGTATATATTTGCCCACAAACATTCATTTATCCTAATTTGCTATTGTACTATCACTACAATTGTCTTTAAGATATCCGACTACAATAAAATTGTGAATTGTGCCAAAAATTGGCAATTTTTTTTATAATTTTATTTTTTACAGACCATCTCTTATTATTTTTATAAAAATACCAAGTTTATTATTTCCCGTTCACTAAAACAAAAATTACAAGTGTTTTATTAAAAGCAGATGCCATTACTTTAAGCAAGATGCCATACTTTAAAACGCATTTTACTCGAAATGTGTTTTTTTTAAATACTCAAAGGGTCAGCGATTGCTAAAAAAGTTTAGAAAATAATCAACTGAATTTTTTTGCTTTTGTTCTGTATAACATCAGAAGTGTTTTAACCTTCGGATTTATTAATCACTGTTTTATTACAAAATTTACAGTCCCTTATGTTAATATAATCACTGTTATTTTAAAGAATTTCATATAATAACGAAGATAAAGTGCTCTAGATTTTGTAAAAATTAAAATATCTCTTATCCTAAAGGTCATTTCAAAAATGAATAACATAGCAACAAATCAGAATAGAAAAATTGAAAATTTGTTCATAAACTTAAGGTACAGAAGTTTATGTTATTTTTTGTAAATTTTTACCAATTTTTCCCCATTTTAGAATAATAATTTCTTTTTCTCTTCTTAATTTTAGCATAATTTTTGAAAATGTACTAATCAAATCTAAAAACCACAAAAAAAAAAAAAAAAAAAAAAAAAATCCATATATCTTTATTTTTAAAAAAAGATTTGTCGCAAGTAGTCGGATATCTTAAAAAGATAAATAAGAATTTCACTATCTGTGAGCACAGATCAATAACTGCAGAGGAGATATAAGTTTAAAAGTGAAAATAGAAAGTAATACTTGTCTTTCTCAAGGTTCGTCCGAGGTTGATGCTGATCTGTTTTGCGCATAGGCACGTTAGGTTAAAAAATTGAAGGGCGAAAAAAATTTAATTTACTTAGCGAACATACCACCAATCGTGAGGGAATCATTTTTACCCTTACGACAGTGGCGTAACGTACACCCCCGCAATGCGGGGGGGGGACAGGGGCTGTAGGGAGCCCAAAGCTTGACTGACGCTGAGTATTTGGGCTTTGGGACCCAAAACCTGAGTTTGTAAAGGGGCCTAAATATTCACCGTTACGCCACTGTCTCACGAGAGTAAAGACTGAAATGAGATCCACTATGGAAAATGAAAAAGTTAACTGTTCGATGTTGCTATGCACTCAAAATGATATTGCAACGGAAATTGATTACAATGATGTTATTAAGGTTTTTCTCTACAGGTACAATGATAGTGACTCAACAAAGAATAAGGATGTCGAAAAGAAAAAGACAGTAAAGCGATAAGCGATCAATAGTGTCAGATCATGGCAAGGGGGCTAGATTACGTCTGTCATTTTGACTACAGCTTAGAAAGCCATATAAGTGACAGTACGTTTTGATTCCGTTCCACCCCAGTTACAGAGAATACTTCGAGTGCTGGCTCGGAGAGAGAACTTTCGGATCGCCGAATATTTCGAGAGCCTCCCATGCCGCAAGGGCACTCACAATACACATACAAACATCCACGATTTATCCGAGATTCGAACCCGGGCCCTGGGCACAGCAGTTAGTGTCACTAACCCATTGCTTCTCAAACTTTCAATGTTTGCGACCCAATATTCAATCATAATTTTCATCACCCCCCCCCCCTCTTTCCATTCAATAACAAATATTGAATTCAATAATACTATACTTTGACGCGAGCTACAGTATGACTTAAACTTCTTAGACTTTAGACTTGATTCCGGAGACTGGATTTGCGACCCAATATTCAATTATAATTTTCATCACCCCCCCCCCCTTTCCATTCAATAACAAATATTGAATTAAAAAAAACTATACTTTGACGCGAGCTACAATATGACTTAAACCTCTTAGACTTTAGACTTGATTCCGGAGACTTGATTCCGCTCCGTATCTGGAATTTAGTGTCAAGTTGCGCTGTTCTCATGGTTTGGGTGGAAGGAGGTGTGGTTTCGAAAGGCGGGAGCCAATGGCGGAGAAGCGGTGTCTAGAACGGCGAGCACTATTGGTCGGTGAGCTGCTGGTGTTAAGATACGACTGATCAACTCGGATGAAAGAAAGAAAGAAAAAGAGAAGAAGCGCCCTCCTGGCGCTGGATCTCTAAGGCACGATTCACCCTTGAAAGAAAAAGATAAACTATTGAAATTAAGGAGAAATAGATTAAAATAGAAGGTAATGGAATTGGATTAATTTTAGAAAATTAATCATCTAAAAGAGATTCTAAAAGTAAAAAGGCTTGCTGCTTATGGTCTTTGGTTTCTTTAAGTTTTGGAATTACTTTAAGAAGTTTTGGATATTGTTTAAGTAAGTTAGCTATTATTTTGAATAAGTCAATTATATTTTGGAAGTCACTTGCATTAAAATCACTATTGCTTAGTTGAATATTCGGCGGACTGCTTTGTCTTTCCATATTTTTAATTCTGTTATTAGTTGAGGGGGCGGGCTTATTGGTTTCGGAATTACCAGCAACCATGCTGGCGAAGGATAATCCCTCAACAACATTTTTACTGGTAAAATTTCTGATATTTTTGTTATTCACATGGGTGCCTTTCTTTGGTTTGGGGAAGCTAGGGTATTCAGTGTAGCAGGCAGTATGCCCGTACACATCACAGTTGATACAGTAGGGGTTTTCCTGCCTTTCTTTGATGGAGCAGTCTTTAGTTAAATGTTCCTCACCGCATTTAAGGCACCTTATTTTCATGTAACAATTGGCTGCAGTGTGGAAGAAGTTATTACACTTATAGCATTGTACTGTACCCTTAATGGAGTACCCCTCAATTTTGACTTGAATGTGCCCAACATGTGTTAGGTCAAAAACTGTGGTGTTGACCTCGTTTCTGGGGAGAGTTACAAGAAAGAATGGCAATGGGAGCTTTGTTCTCTTGGATATTAGCTGGTTACACGTGGTGACTGTGTATCCTTCCTCTTCGAGGTCAAGGATGATGTTTTCTGGGGTGGTATTGTAGGGTAATCCTTTAATAACTATTTTGATTGGTTTTTGATCTTTTGGAGTTAGTACAAAGAATTCGAAATTTTTATCTTGTTCTAAGGTGTGGATGATGTCTCGATATTCATCATCATTGTCTGAGTAGATTCTCAGACAATCTCTCGCGGTTTTAATGTTTACATTAGGGTATTTAGACTTAATGAAATTAATTTGTTCTCTGTAGTTGATCTGTATTTTAAGGTTAATGTTAAGTGGGAGCTTGGGAGTAGGGGGTGTAATTGGCTGAGAGGGTTCAATTTGCATCTCCTCACTGCTGAGTTTATCAAAGTTATTCTTGGTTGCTAAGGGTTCAAGTTCTTACGTTGGGGTGGTCGGCCTAGCGTGTTTTGTAGGAAAGACAAAGCCTTCCGAATCAACTTTCTTAACTTTTCTTTTCTGAGGTGGTTTCTTAGCTATTTCATTATCTTCTACATTACATTTATTTTTTAAAGTGGTATGGGAAGGGCAGTCAGTATCCAAACATGGAGGAGTGATAGCAAGCTCACTTAACAGCATCTCCTCTTTCAGGGTGTCCTCTAATTCCTTCTTTGTGATTTCCTGGAGTCCAATATTCGCTGGGATTTTTGGTAGCAATAGGATCTTGTGGTAGCCTTCAATAACGGTATCCATCCTTTTGATGCTGGCAATCATCCAGGCTCGTTTTTGGCAATCCGTAGTCAGTTGATCGGTACTTTTGGGTCTATATCGAAATCGTAGTCGCTGGAAAAACGGGTCTGAACTGGTCGAAACATCCGACTTTACAGATTGAGAATCCATCTCAGGTTCCGAATCGTCCGACATCTTACTCTCTCGATTCGGTCTCCTCTTGTCACTTAAACCTCTTAAGTGCCACCGGGGTATATAAATGTCTCGCTCAGCCAAAGTGTTATTTTCCTCGGACGTATGTATACGTCTTTTCGATGTACGATCTTTTATATGCATTGCAATCCATAAAATTATTTAGAAAGTTTTGGAATGCAATAAAAGGATCCAGTGGCGTAACGGAAAATAATTGCACCCCCTCCCCCTCCAGCACGGTCAGGTCTAAAGACGCCAATATTTTACTCTGCTGTTTCTTCAAAAGTAAATCATGTCTTTTTTTTCTCCCTACAGCTAATGTAATGTATACTAAAATAATAACAGCGATGAATTTTTATATCTTCCTAACATTTTATCAGATTCTCCCTCTGACTTTTGTTTTATTTGTTAGTAATTTTGGTTTGAAAAGAAAACCCACTAAAGAAAAGTATTTCTCGTCGCCTGTATTGCAACAAATAAAAAAAAAATTATCTAATGAGTGTATTAAAGTTTTGATTATGAATGACATTAGATCGCCAATTGGAAAATCGCTTAAAAATTGGATTTAAAAAAATGTAAAACGAATTTTGAGAAAATCTACGAAAATGGCGTCAGTTAGGCTTTGGGCCCTCTATATATATATATATATATATATTATATATATATATATATATATTATATATATTATATATTATATATATAGAAGCCTCTCTCTTTAGAGAAGCCTTGCCCTCCTCCCGCAGTGCGGGGGTGTACGTTACGCCACTGAAAGGAATTTAACAGTGTGTGCGTGCGTGTGTGTGTGTGAAGGATTTATTTATTTCAGAGGATTTGCTTTTATTTATTCCTTACCTCCCTCAGTTCATCACATTCACACGCCTACATGGAAAACGGGGGCATTGGGGACCGAATCGCTTACCTTTTAATCAGTAGTTGAGGGATTAATTATAAACCGTAAAAATTATCAAGATAAGTGTTAATTTTTGTATAAGATTTTAAAAATGACATAACCATAGGATCACTGGTAATTATTGAACTTTTTCCTAACTTAGTATTGTTAAATTCATTTTTAAATACATTTTGCCCTACTGATACATTTCTAAGTGTTTTTTATCAGTGTAAATGTGATTTTAATTTTTTATAATGTCAGATTGTATTTTGTGTTTTTTCACTTTCAGCAAATTAGTAATTTTTTTAAAAAAATCTTTTGTTTTTGACTTTTTAATATGCTCGCACCTCCGTCCCCCCTCGTAGAGTTATCACCCCCAAGGGGGGGAGGCGCACCCCATAGTTTGAAAAACTGCACTAACCACATCCCATTTGGGCGGCTGATGAATTATTAATCCATGCAAACATTTAAAACATTAAATTTTGACAAAGATATTTCTCTATAGAATGCAAACACAGTCCTGTATCAACACACTGTGTTGAAAAAAGGACGGGAAAAACCTCCTAGAAATTCACTCTCTCTTTTGGTATCAATTGGAGTCAATTTGGAATCTGTTAACTTCGCACTAAGAAAGGGTTGAAAGTTCACGATTTACGAATGATTCAGGGTTAACAAAGTATGATAATTTTCCAACACTGGTAATGCGGAAAATGGTAAAAATGATTCATGTCTATAAAAGGACCGCTGACAGAATCAGAGCAGTGATCTTAAATTCTGTTTTGAGGATAATTGAAAAGGCCAATGCGCATAGTGGTTAGATTTTTTTGAATGATTGATTTGCTGATTTTATTTATTTGGATTATAAATGATCAAAAGAACATATTTGATTTATTCGTTTCGCGTTTATTTTATGTTCTCAATATTTCAAGTGATATATAAAAAGTTCTGTGTGTGGTAGTGCTATCAAAATTTTGTGATTGCAATGCATTACACACAATTTGTCTGTAGTTTCCTTCTGAATTAAGTTGATTTTACGCCCTCGTGTGTTAAGACCATCCAGCGTGAAAACAACATTTGAAAAGTTGACGCTGTTAACATTAAAAAAGCGCTTTGTCTTTGTGCACAGTGCTGAATACAGATGATGTATGTCTGAATGGAGCTTTTATTTAAAAAAAATTCAATTGGAAGTTAATTTTTGTAAACACTCTTCATCAAAGATGATATGTAATAATTGGAAATGCCAAAGGTCCTTTGATTGCCTGAAGGGGAAGTGGAAATATTTTTTTAATGGGTCTGTGCGTTGGTATTTTAATCTTTGACATTTTAACATATTGGTATTTTTTAAAATTTTTTTAAACATTTATAAACCCGTGCACCACGCAATGTATAACACGGGGCATACAACACAGACAGAAGAGAAAGGATTACAACACAAACATCCATGCCTTCTCCGGGATTCGAACCCAGTCCCGAAGGCACCGCAGTCAGCTTCACTGACCACTATACCTGATGGGCGGCTTATTGGTATTTTGACCTAGTACATTCCCCAGGATCTGGTATCACTTTTTAGGGCGGCACCATATAGGCGACACCAATTACCGCAAGTTATTTTGATGCCCAGTCCCCCCTCAGAGGGAGGCACCTGAGCTCTGACGATGTGAACCTGTACTGGGATTTTAATTTTGCCGAGAACACAATTTTTCTGCACAATTTATTTCTCTAAATTTTATCATCTTGTGTATTTTTTTTTTCCATCTGACTCACATTATCAGCTGTAAAAATTTTGGATTGTTCGCCGTAAAAAATGCCGCGGATTATACTGCGCTGCGATTATGAAACGTTTTTTTTTTTATTTTTTACTCAATAGAAAGGCTTTGTGGATAATGCATCGTTATGGATTATATACAGGAAAATACGGTACATAAACCTCAGTGAAAAAGAGAGAGCTACAGGGGGCTAGTAATCTTCATAGACTGCAAAGCTGCTTTCCAAGCAATTCATAAAGGCTATCCAGGGATAATTACTAACAAACATGCTGTCTATGGGACCTTTGGTCCTGTTTAATTGTTATTCATAACAAGACACCAACCAAACAGCTTGTGTGTGTGTCACATAATAGCTTTATATAATTTCCACTAAAAAATTTTTATCTTCTAGAACCGGGGTGGACAATACGTCGATCGCGATCGACCGGTGGATTACCAAGACATTTGGGGGGGGGGGCACCACCTAAAAATTTTACCAGTTAGTAATTATATACGGAACATTAAAAATTGACTGACAGTCCGCAGATTAAGCCTTCTACTGAATATAACAACAAAAACTAACTTTTGATAAAAATGTTTTTTTAATGTATTTTGAATTGTTTCATATTAAATGTATCATTTGATAGAATTATATTTGGGGCTATTATTATTAAGTGTGTATCTTGTGTTTTGCTTTAAAGGTGGTTTTAAAAGTTTTTTTTTTTTCTGTTTTAGTTCTGTAGGTAAGAACATACTTTGTACTTATTATTAAAATATAATAAAAACCTTTTCCTTACCTCACCACACCTATGATATTGGGGCAGTAGCGTATGCAAAATTTTTTAAAGGTAAGGGGGTCGAGGGTTGAAGGTCTACCGTTCTTGTATCATACCCCAATACGCAGCCAAACATATTTTTTTTGATTTTGTGGATTGTCGGGAACAAAAAACAGCAAAAAATAAATTACTGAACAAATAATTAACATTAATAAATAAAAAAAAATTACTAATGTTGAATACTTAATTACATTTTACATACTATATACATAGAGCTATAATGAATCGGGGGGTGGGGGTGGAATGAAGGGTTATGAGGGAGGGTCCGGACCCGTGGACCCCTCCCCCGCCCTTGTGTGCGCCACTGACACTGGGTGGACCGCAACTCCTTGAAAAAATTAAAAGTAGCCCGCACGCTGGAAAAGTCTGCCCACCCCTGTTCTAGAATAACACACGATTAAGCGAAATCATCATTGAAATGGAAAATCACGTCGTTGAAAATAAAAAAAGTCTCTGTTTTACCTATAATGAGTTCAAGGAAGTGCGATGTTTTTCGAAAGTGTAAAGCGAAGTAAAATAAAAATAATCGTCATTCAGCCCAACTGTTAGCATTTCACAGATTCATCAAGACGAGTTTGACAGCTCTTTAAAGCAATGCGTCACGAATGCTGTCAAATCAACAAAAGAAGAAATAGATCATTACAGGCTTCTTTACATTCCATTTCAGTGGCTTTTCAAGCAGATAAGTAAAAGTAAATAAGGGTTTATTTTGGTTTTAATTGTCGAGAATAATAAATCGTTTTAGATCTTTCAATTACTCATTGTTGAATGTACTCAAAACAACTGATAGGAGTAGAGCGAAATAGTTTAAAAGGATTTGGATTTAAAATTGGAATAACTCTGAATCAGCTTAATTTTCGCAAATGCTGAAGGAAATCAATGCAGTTCAGTGGCGTAACGCACACCCTCGCATTGCGGGAGTGGGGGGCATTGATTCGGGGACCCAAAGCCTGGCTGATGCCAAGTACGTATTTGGGCTTGAGGCCCAAAACCTGACTTTGCAGGGGGGCCTAAGATTCTCCATTCGCCACTGATGCGGTTTGAATATGAATGAAAAATTCTTCACGTGTTTAGTTCTTTACTATTTCATAGTTCATATAAGCTTTGTATTCTAACATTAATTCTACTATTACTTCAAAATTATTCCCACTAATGTATTCTGCCTAACTGTTATCTATTTTTTGCCTCAGAAAATTTCAAATGAAGGAAATCCATTGCAAAAGACAACTTAAACAATGTCTGTTTTCATTGGCGATCAATAGTAATTAGTTTTGATTTCACAGTACAGAATAAAGAAAATTGATATTCGGACGTTAAAATTCGGTTAATGATTAATTTGCGTTTAGAAGCTAAACGGGGGCTGTTGAAGGAACGCCCAAGAGGACTGGCCTTCCCAAAGGCTTAGAGCAGGGTTCTCAACCTGTTTTCAGCTGGGCTGCATACATATGTAACTATTTCACGCGGCCGCATACATATGTTAGTTATTTCACGCGGGCCGCAACATGAGGATAAATGGGGGAGGAAATGCTTTAAGACCAAGATAACATTGGAAATTTAACATGTGGAAAATTGATCAAAATATTACTTTTCTTAATTCTTATTTTTTTATTTTTGTCACTAACACCAAATTAGAAGCATTTAAGAAGCATTGTTGCATCAGTAAATGGTTTCATATTATTACCAATGATATAACAAACTTCATATGATTTCTTTGTTACCCCTGTGATATTACCACTGACAAAATACTTTGTCGCTGTTGCAAAGATTATTCAAGAAAGCCTAGTTCACCTCTTGAAAGAGATCTTCGAGGAAAAGTGTCATTGAATGATTCCTGTTTATTGGTACTTTTTATTAAATACAACACTTTCGTGACAAATCAAACAATTTTGTTTTTCACTTCAAAATAGTCAACATCTCAATCGTCTTGAAACAATAAATTTTCTACGAATATTTTTCACTTGCAAGGTATGAAAGATAGTTAATAATTAGTTCCACCCAAATAAAATTGTCGCTACTCCACTGTTGTTTGTTATCACTAACCGTAACCGATCCAAAAAGAAAAAGAATATCAATTCGTACCCGTTCGACACCGACAGCAAAAAGCAAAATTGATGTATTTGATTTCTGGACAAAGAATTTTTACCCAAATTTTTAATACAATGTTCTTTTTTAGTGATTTTCTCAGAGCAATGGGCCATGGTCGGACCACTTAAAGAGGCTCGGTGGGCCGCAGGTTGAGTATCGCTGGCTTAGAGCTACAAACCACTCCGAGAAAAAATCCCTCAGCCTTTATCAAGTAAATATATATTATAAGAGAAATTTACACATTATACGATGTTGTTTAAAAAGGAATTACATATTTTCTTCGTATTAATTACTTAATTCATAAATCTCAAGATTACAAAGCTTACAAATTACACAAGAAATGATGAAGAAAAAAGAAAACAAAGTAAAAGAAGAATATTTTTTTCTCAAATTTGGGTAATAGTTAACACAGAAAAATATAAATGCAACAAAACGACAAATAAAGCAACAAAATGGTTACAAAATACGATGCAAAAAGTTATTAGTTTGTAAATTGACTTCTCTCTCTCTCTATTTTTTTTTTTTTTTTTTTTTTTTTGTAATTTGACCATACAACTTTTTTTTTAATTTTTTTAAAAAAATAACTCACCATTTGCTGTGAGGAAAATTATCTACCAAAATAAATTAGGACTATTGGCAAGAGACCTCACAATTTTGAACGTCGGTTTAGTGATGAAGGCAACACCTAAGTTAGCACTCAACTCTCCTAACTTTCGCATCATTGACTGATGACTTTGAGCATCAACAGATTTAATGCGCATCAGCCTATCTACAATACAGGACCTCAGCGGTGCCAGAAATTGAACTCACACGAATCCGTGACCAAAAAAATATCAATACAATTTCAAAAACATTAACAAAGTTAAAAATTCTCCAAATATTATTTTAAGTACAGTAATGCCCCGAATTTACGTGATAGGTGGGGCTGAGTGATAACTGAATAAACCGAATTCAAGTATGTCGAGTTTTGATTTCGCATATAAATGCATATAATATACACTGCTGGCCACCGTAAATGCAACACCCTGAAGGAAGCACGCAAATAACATGCAATTTTCAACATGCATTAGCGGAGGTGAGATATGCAAATGATTAGAATTTCAGCGCAGACAAACATCACGCACGCCTGTGGCGTCACCTCAGAGCGCTATTTAAGGCTTGGAGATTTCGACGATTTCAAGTCCGGCAATTGTGCTTTTCTTGTGGTTTTTTCAAAAAATGACCAGTTATGTCTCGTAGAAAACAGCGATCAGCGTTTGATCAAGTATCCGAGTTCGACAGAGGAAGGATAGTGGCCTACCGAGATTGTGGATTATCTTTCAGGAAATCGGTAGTCGTGTTGGACGAAACCAAACAACTGGAATGCGGATATGTGACCGTTGGATGCAGGAGGGTACGACGGACTGACGTGATCGATCGCATCCACCTCAGTGCACCACTTCACGTGAGGACAGGCAAACTGTGCGCATGGCAGTGACGGATCGGTCAGTCACATCACGAGCCATAGCACAGCACATTGAGTCTGTAACGTATTATTCAGTGACTGCGCGTACCATTCGACGCCGTTTACAGCAGAGTGGTCTGTCCGCAAGACGTCCATTGCTTGGTCTACCCTTGACGCAGAACCATAGGCGTCTCCGCCGCCATTGGTGCGATGAAAGAAGGATGTGGGCAGCAGAATGGAATGAAGTTGTCTTTACTGACGAGTCACGCATCTGTCTGCAACACCACGATGGTCGGATTTGAGTCTGGAGACACCGTGGAGAGAGGATGCTGAAGAGCTGCGTTATGCACCGCAACACTGGTCCTGCACCGGGTAATATGGTATGGGCGGTATTGAATATCACTCTCGCACTCCTGTAGTACGCATTACCGGTACTTTAAACAGCCAGCGCTACATCTCCGAGGTGTTGGTGCCAGTTGTCCTTCCTTACCTTCAGGGCTTGACCACAGCCATATTTCAACAGAATAATGCACGACCACTCGTGGCACGCATTCTCCAAAGGTTCTTTGTCAATCACCAGATTGAATTGCTTCCCTGGCCGGCTCGCTCTCCGGATCTTTCGCCGGTAGAAAACATGTGGTCCATGGTTCCTCAACGATTGACCCAGATTACTCCCCCAGCTGCCACACCAGATAAACTTTGGCAACGTGTGGAAGCTACTTGGTTTACTGTACCCCAAGAACACATCCAAAGTCTCTTTGAATCAGTGCCGAGGCGTGTGACAGCGGTGATCTCCAGCAATGGCGGCTACTGATTCTGGCAGGAACCACACTTCACAGAAGTCTATAAATTTAATCATTTGATACTTGCTCAACATGTTATCTGCAAAATAAATTTTGTTGTGCTATCTCTTGTCTTTCTTGGTGTTGCATTACGGTGGCCAGCAGTGTATTTGGGGGTGGGGAAAAAAAGAGAAATTTAGAGAAAAATTAATTTTTTTTTATTTATTTAAATCTTGGTGACACAAATACGAAATCGCAAACCGAAATTATTTTGGTGTAGAAAGTTGCATTAAATCTAGAAAAATAGTCTGCTGGCTCAACTATTTTTTTTTTCACCCATAAAATGTCCTCGTAACGTGCTAATAATTTTTTAATTCTTTGATTTGTTGAAAAAATACGCTCATTGATGGAGTCTATATTTTATAAAATTTTAACCTTTTTTTAAAAATTAGATTGAGGCCTTCTGTCTAATTCGCTCTAATTACTGGCATTCGATCGTCTAACTGAACTGGGTCTAAGGATTCAAATTCATCAATGCCTTGCTCATGCATTTCTATGAGTTCATGAATTGTCGGCGACCAATTGTGGGAATCTAGCAATTCTTCAAAGTCATCACTGTCCACCTCTATTCATTTGCCTGGCAATATCGACCCGTACTTCAATCACATTACCCAATTTCATCAATTTTACTGGTTCTTTTTTTCTCAAACTAACGACGAATCGACGAGATTTGAAAATCGCGTAAGCCCGGGTTCGTGTAAGTCAAGGTATTACTGTTTCTACCCATTAAGCAGAGAAAATTCTTTGAAAAAGTAATAAACAAACGTAAATATAAATCACTTACAAAGGAAAATTACAAATTAATATAAAGGAAGCTTAACAGGGCAGGAGCAATAGAAATGACCCCCAAAAAAGGGAGAAAAATCTAGTTAAAAATAAACGGACCTTCAAATTAATGAAAGTGTAGTAAATTAAGGATTGTTTTTTTAAAAATAAACAGAGAACATATAAAATTTTAATACAGCAAAGAAAAAAAAATTGCACACTAAGAAAGAATTTAAAAAAAAAAAAACATACATTGTGTACATCAGAGAAAAGAGAAAAAAAGGGGGGGGGACAATATTTCTGAATTTTTTGCCGGTATGTGTGTCTTTTATTTTAAAGCAAAAAATTAACTTAACGTGAATGTTTAAATTGTTAGCTAAAGAACCAAACTTCAATTTATAAGTATTGGTGCGCTCTAGAAGAGGTTTTTTTTTGTGTGTGTGTATGTGTGTGAAAATATAATGGAGCACATAATGATCTGCGTCCCCTACACATCCATAAGAACAATTTCAGTGGTTTTCCATTGAAATCTATTTAAATAATATGGGAAGGGTCATGGTTAGTTCAAAATTGAGCTATTTGGATTGGACAAGGAGTAATTTTAATATTAGGACCCATAGATCGGTGTTAGAATTATTTAAAAATGCAAACTGTTTGAAAACTTTGCCCGTTTTCAATAAATTTATTTTTTAAAATTTGTACGATTGATGCTGAAACAAAGGACAAACACAGCCACTTTTAGTCATCTGGAGGTTACAAGTTTAGCCCTGCAACCTACAACGTCATTATAGTAATTTTCATTACGTGCTTTGATCCAAAGAATATTATAAAAATGTGGACATAAAGAGTTTGTTTTTAATTAAATTTAAAAGGATAATTTGTTTGTTAAACTATGAAGGAGAGATATTTAAGTCATACTGTCGGTATAAACATGAATTCCAACATTATTAGATACCGCCCACCATACAAAGAATCTAATGGCGGATATTTTCGTCTTAAAAACAAACAGTGTTATAAGTCTTGAGCTTAAAAAGATACATTTCATAAAGAATTATGCGGAAAAGAGATGGACACAGCGAAACCAGTCAAAATTGATCCCTCTGTGTTAACCTCTAACTCAGAAGATCTTACAAAAAATATGATGATTTTGTGAATGGGATTGATATGTAACAAAATATTGCAATCAACATGTTTTGATTGGATGTTTTCACACTAAATATTATTG
>BMAO01023395.1:0-99613 GCA_019973975.1 Trichonephila clavata | reverse complement strand
ACGCATTTGAAATTCGTAAAGGCAAAAAACAAAAACTTATAATGCCCGTAACCTCTAATTTTTAACACGTTATTTCTCAATTTATTTTCTACATTAAAACCTATTTTAATTAAATATGACTGAAAAACATTTTTTTAAATATCAAAAAATATTTTTAGCATAATAATGATAGCATTTGTTATGAGACTGGTTATCAACTTAATATTAGAAAATTTTCACAAAAGTTTTGAAACTTAAAGTATTATGTACCAAAATAATAGTGCTACTAACTTAAGCTAAAAATCGCCAGTTTTGTACATAAAATTAATTTTTTTTCAGTTTTAAATTGAGGCAGTTTGGTAATTTGAGTATTATGTTGCACGGAATACTATAAATTAGTACTGCAACTATGTTTACTATAATGTAGTTTTGGCTCATCATGGAAATATTCAGTTTTATCTGCTGAACTTGTATTCTGAATACTTGTATTTGGAAGTCTAATTGCAGTACAACTGAGGGCGTATTTAAATTTATCATTTTCAGTAGTATTCCCTCCCTTCGAATATTGTTTCTCAAACCAACCTGAGAACGTTTTGGCCATGGCATTTTCTCAACTGGAAAAAATTAATGATAAAGCTTCTAAGTTATATAAACTATTTTTTAAACAAAAATTGGCCTTGAAGTCAATCTGAATAAGGTAAATATGAGAATTAAAAACACATAAGCAAGCAGAAATGATTTTCGTCATGAAAATGGAAATTAATAACCATTTCACACTGAAAGAGTTGTGTTCAAATACCTTTTTAATTACATCAGTTTTTAGAGTGGAAAAATGCTTTAAATGAAACCGAAACTAAACCCTAAGCTTATAACCTGCACTCAAAGAAAATCTACGGTGTTAGCTCAGATCAACCTTTATTCGTCATTTTTTTATTCCAGCTCTTTTACATTCAAAATTGAGCACAGTTACAATACATCAACAGTCAACAATAACGAGATGTTTGCGCGCATAGCTATTTGCATCTGCTTCACCACCTAGCTGGCAGGCCAACTAAGTGTTCACACGGTTAATAGTGTGCGCACTATTGTTAGTCTTTTTTACCATTCGTTACTCTCCTCGTCTGGTTCCTAAACATCGTCCTCGATGAGGAACCAGGCAGAACTGTCTTTCCTAGGTCTTCCCTTTTCTGAGAGCATCACTGGCAGTGGCTTCCTTGTCTACAGAAGTGGATTTCCCCACTGGTTTTTATTTGCAAGTCGTCGGGAGCGTTCAGTCACAATAATATAAGGCACATCTCTTTTTAGGCATGGATTTAGCTGTTTCTTCTAGGCAGCATTGCTGAGGGGGTGAAAGGTTACACAGACTTTATTACCTGAATGATACAGGGGACCCGGACAGATTCTTTTATATAGAAAGTCTTTCACTCGTTTTGTTTCTCTTCAATTCTTCATGAATTTCAGATAAAATTCTGGGAATCTTCAAATATGGGGTAATCTCTGGACGAAAATTTCATTATGTATGATGGGTCGAAAGTAGTTGGTCACATCATCGATGGTTCTCATTTCTTGTCGAAACTTCAGGTAAGCAGCAGTTTTCCCGGTGGTATAACACTTGACACTGTTTAAAGCGAAACGGATAGACGGCAAATTATTTTCCTATTCATCGTGTCGACTTGAACTAAGATGGCAATTCTCGATTTAAGCTCACGGTTTTTCCTTTCCACAGGATTTGCTAGTGGATGATAAAACAGACATAATATTTGGAAAATGCTCAGTATGAAAAAAGTTATTGTATATTGTCACGCACAAATTGAGAACCATGATTGTATATTAATCTTCTAGGAGAGCCGTATCGTAATATGACTTCTTCTATTAGAGTTGTAGCACATTCTCTAGCATTGACTTGAGGGAGAGCAAAAAGCTCAACCCGTCTTGTGCAACAGTCTTCAACAATAAATATACATTTCTTTCCGGATGGACTTTCAAGCAAAGGTTCAAAAAGTTCAATGGAAGTGTCTAAAACGTTGAGAATACACAGGTGTTCGTAAGAGTCGGAAGGCTTTTGGTTGGAGGGTTTGTAGCGATTGCATTCTGCACAATTCTTTACATAATCATTGATGTAAGAATGCATACCTTTCCAATAGTACCGTTTGGAGATTCTTTCAAACGTTCCATTGGCTCCATAATGACCTGCGTTCGGTGCATCATAGGGAATTTTCAAAATTTCTTGCCTTTCGCAAATTGGCTGAACTAATTAGGTCTCTTCACTTTCAGAAGTAGGTGAGAACCGGAATAAAATTCCTTGATTCATGAGGCATCCCTTTCCTAACCATTTGGCAAAATCAACACCCTTTTCAATTATTGTCAAAACATTCAATTATTTTATTTAGCTCGTCATCCTTCAATTGTCCTTGGCTAACTTCTTTAGGTGACGCATGGAAAAATCGACAAAAACAGCAAGTACGTTACAGTTTGATTTCTCTTGTCCTTACGTGGATCTAGACAATAAGTCCGCAATAAAGTTCGATATTCCGGGAATATAGTCGATAGTTAGATTACAAGATTGGATCTGTAGTGCCCACCTTGCAAGTCTTCCGGTGGAGATTTCAAAGATAATAACCATTTTAATGGCTGGTGATCAGAGGAGAGTCTAATAGTTTGTCCATCAATGTAACCTCTAAATTTGTAAAGAGCAAATACAACTGTAAAGGCTTCTCTTCCAGTGGTAGAATAAGTTCTCTCCAAAGACGAAAGTAATCGGCTTGCGTATTCTATCGGGTGTTTCTCATCTCTTTCTCCTTGGAGTAAAACTGCTCCGAGGGCCACGTTACTGGCATCTATTCGGATGACAAACGGTTTAGTACTATCAGCTGGTTTAAGGACAGGAGTAATCACTAATTTTGATTTTAGCTTTTTGAAAGCCTCTTCCTGTTCAGAGCTCCACTTTCACATTGCATTTTTCTTAGCTAAGTCTTTTAATGGTTTTGCAATTTGAGAAAAGTTTGGAATGTATCGACGATACAAGGAAACAGTTTGTACAAAGTACTTTATTTTTTTACAACAGAAGTGGCACATCTCTCTATTAGGCTTCAATTTAAACAAAGAGAGACGTTTAAAAACTTGCTGTAGGTCAGAAAGACGTTTTTGGAAGTTTGGAGACAATATTATGATATCATCTAGATATGACAGTGCTAACACATTTTTCAATCCTGAACAGGAACTTGTCTATCTTGTTGCAGGTGCATTTCGTAATTCAAATCGCTTTCGAGTGAACTTATAAATACGAAAAGGCATGTGAAAGCGGTTTTGTCTTGATCCTCCGCCACCACTTTTACTTGGTGGTATCCTGAACGCAAGTCAATAGTCGACATATAAAGTGTTGGCTTAGCTTCATTAAGGTATCCGTACACCTTCAAAACGTCATTTTCGACAAAATTTTCGATTTTTTAGTTTTAATTTTATTTTAAAATTTGAACTTTTTCCTTTAAAATGGTGCTTAAATTTTGTTTCTATCTTATTTAGAATTTAAGTTATGGGGATTTGAATTTTAATCGTTAGCTACTTTCTGAGAACGGAAGTACATGTTTATACATTCCAGAAGTTGAAAAACATGTTTATTTACATTTTTATTTTTCAAAGTATCATTTAAATATGCAATATTAGAAAATTTATACACTTTAAAATAGGAATTTGAGTTTTCAGAATCTTCAAAAATATAATTAGCAACAGGGTTTTACTAATATTTTTATCCAGAATCTGGCAGGAAAAGAGTGTTAGTGTTTGTTTACATTTGCTTACGATTGCGCAGCTTTTTAAAAGTTTCTGCTAAATCCTTTTTTATTCTGATAATTTTAATTCTTTCCATTTAAAATGGGTAATGCTAAACGTAGAATTAGTGCAAAGAGAAACGTCAATTTCGTGGTAAGAATCTACTAATAAACTTTCCAAAAATAGCAGCTCAACATCCACCAACGCCAGTTCTTCAAAGATCAAAATTCCTGCTGTTTTTAATGAAGAAATGGCAGGGTATGAGCACAAAACACTTACTGGAAACAGAATTATAGATATTGAAGTCCTCTTAAATGTTTTTTACAACTTTGTTGCCCAAGATGTCTCCAAGAAGGTTTACTGCTTTCCTGAGGATTCAAGATAGGGTTTGTGCTCAAATTTTGTTATAAGGTGCAAGCATTGTGACTTTTACTCAGGGTTTTCAAGTTCAAAGAAAAACATTAAACTGTCCTGAAAAAAGTACAAGATTTGTTTATGGTATGAGACAAGATTGTAAAGGTTTTCTGCTGGGTTTAAATCATGTGGTACGCTAAATTTACCCAGGCTCAGTAAAACTGCGTACACTAATCATGAGAACAAACTCATGTCTGTGATTTCAGAAGTTAGTGAACTATCAATGCAAAAGCAGCTTATGAACTTTTAGTGCTACATTCTTCTAAAAATAAAATAGTTGAATGTGGTGTTTGTCATGGAACATGGCAGCGTAGGGTTACACTTCCATGAATGGGTGTGTCGCAGCTTTATCAGTTGACACTGGTAAAGTAGTGGACATTGAAATAATGTCGTCATATTATCCCACCTGCAGAAAGATTTCTAAAATGCCTAAAAGCATTGAACCGGAAACTTATGCAGCAGATCACGTATGCCATAGCAGTTTTCAAGGTTCTGCGTTAAAAATGGAAGATGTTGGTGCATCTACAATAGAATCTTCCAACGTTTCTATTGTGAAGCGAGGCCTTAAATATGCACAATATTATGGCGACGGGGATTTCTAAGGACTTTATCAGTGTCAAAGATGCTTATGGGAAAATAGCGTCACAAAATATGAATGCATCGGTCATGTTCAAAAGAGAGTAGGGGCGAAATTGCGCAAACTAAAGTCGAAAAATAAAAAACATGTCTGGTAAAGGCAAACTCACCGACTCTTTTATTGACCGATTGCAAAATTATTATGGGATTGCTGTTCGTAGCAATGTTGGGAATCTTTCCGGTCTTCAACAAAATGTTATTGCGGCCCTGTTTCATTGTTCATCAGGCGTCAAGAAAACCATGCATGGACAGTGTCCGATCGGAAAAGATAGTTGGTGCTACTACCAGCGAGCACTATCTTGTGGTCAAAAGTCAAAAGAAAAATATTAAGGTTTATCTAATGAAGTGTTAAACATGATTAAGCCTACATATTTAGAATTATGAACCAAAGAACTACTTACTAAATGCCTGCATGGCAAAACGCAAATCTCAAATGAGTGTTTCAATGGCATTATATGCCAAAGAGTACCAAAAGAAGATTTTATGTGCCTCAAAACTTTAAAATCTGGTGTATTGGATGCTGTTTTGCAATTTAATAATGGGTACAAGGATTGTGTTGACAATTTAAAAAAATTTAATAGGGGAGACCGGGGCAAGATGACGAATGCCTTCATTTTTCCGTATTCTACTAGGTAGCAGCATCAAACGAACACTACTGGCTCTCCTTTTGGCCGTTCTTTAAACAAGTCTAGCAACACTCTGAAATCCTTATTTCTATGCTAGTTGTGAAGCTTTGATTGTTTTCCTCTGCCACGATAAAGAGGAAGAGGTTACATTTCTTCCTAAAGAGGAAGGAATGTAACAGTAATTTGTTGCTTTAGAGCTACTGGCTTTTATGTGCCATCTTTTCTGATTTTTTGCGAGAAAACGAATGCTTCCTGAACTTATAGAAACAGCCCCATCAAGAACTGGAGGCAACTGTAGTGATAAGGGCTGGAACAATGAGGACACCTTTTTATCTTTTTTAAAGTAATTTATCTTCATGTGAAACCAAGCAAAGAATCTCCTAATCTGTTGATTTTTGACAATCACAAAACTCATATAACTTTGCAGGCTATCTTATATAGCAGAGCGATAAACATCATCATGGTTGGTTGCGTCCACACATCACATCGTCTCCAGCCCCTTGTTGTGTCATTTTTCGACCAGTTAAAAACGCACTATAGCCAAGCATGTGACAACTTTATGGTCACTCATCCAGAACAAACTATCACAGACAAAAATATTGGTGAGGTTTTAAGCGTCACTTTCTTCAAATCAGCTACAGTTGAAAATGCCGTTGAAAGGGTTTAAAGAGTATGGGATAGAGCCTCATAATCCTCTTGTGTTTAGCGAACATGACTATGCTGCGGTACAAACTACTAACCATGCTGCTGTTCGCGATGAAACTGAGAATAATAGTGCTAATCTTCAGACCCCGATAATAGAAAACCAACATATAAAACCTCCAGGAAAACCAGAACTTATGGCAAATGCTGATTCCGATGCACCAAAGAGACCTGTTAGTGTTTTTTATTTCACACCATTGCCCAAAACAACATCAAGTGAGAAAAAAAGAAAAAGAAAAACCTGAGCTCTAGCATTTTTACAAGCACACCCATCACAGAAATGTTAAAACAAAAAGAAAAGCAGAAGGAAAAACAGGAAGTTTAAAAAAAAAACAGAAAAAAAGTTCGTAAAGCTAAAAAAGGAGTAAAAAAAAAACTCAATTTTTTTTTGTTCCTGTAGGCCTATGTCTATAAAATCCAGGCCAAACATTCCAGTTGTATCAACTTCAAAGGACGGTGTTATAAGATGTCCTGCTTGTGAAGAGGAACCCTCCAACAGAAGAATGGATCCAATGCTGTAAATGCCAAGAGTGTTGGCATGAGGAATGTTCTCCAATTATGAAAATGGCATTTTTATTTGTGACTATTGTTAGCTGCACAATAAACACTTTAACATTACGTTACACTGCATTACGCTTAGTTTGATACTTTGTAAGATGTAAAAACACAGTTATCATTTGTTAAACCATGTAACATATCCAAAAGATAAAATATGTTCAACCTTTTTCTGTGTATCATCTTGCCCCAAGGCAAAAGTCATCTTGCTCCAGTGCTGGGTCAATATGACGATTTGTTAAGGTTATGAAAAAATAACATTTTTCTTTACTTCTTTTATTTGAAAAATTAAATGGTAATATATTTTAATACTACAAAGGACTACTCGAACAGTTCATGTAAAATTAATTTTACTATCCTTAAAAATAAATTAATAAACAACAAAAAATCGTTAACATAGTCATCTTGCCCCCGGTCTCCCATATAACTCTTGGTTATTTCACTTTAAAATCATATAAACATCTTGACGTTAATAGAATTAATGATGCAACGTCATTCAACGCCAAATGTAAGGCAGTGTAGAAAAATTTTAAACACAACAAGGGAGGAAAATCAATTTTTTAGAGAGTGATATTGATAAATCAGGGGCAATTTAAGTATATCTAATTGTGTCTAATATTAAAAATTGCAGTTTAAAGTTTATTTCTGATTTCTCTCAAAAAATGCATGTCTTTAACGTATTGGCATTTGACAACGTAAATACCAGAAAAAGTTGTAAACCAAATTAGTTTAAATTTTACAAGTACATTTATTTTATAGATTTAAAGAACCCCTACCATTTCCATGATTATAAAGTTGAAATGTTTTTAGTAACTAAGGTGTATATCATGTCCCGTAATAATTTTTTAGTGATTTTTCAATGTTTTTTTACTCAAACCTTGATAAAAATTGTAATTATTTGATTATTTAGAAAAATAGTACCACCTCTAAAAAATGTTATGATGATCAACATCAAATTTACAGAAAAGTGATATTTTTGTTTTTTAATTTCAGTTATGTGCGCTATTCTAACAATGAATTTAATTACAATTTTCACTATGTTTTTCTCCCTAAATTTTTTTGTGTGTGCTATAAATTAAATATTAAACGCATTTTTCATAGTTTTAAGTTATGTTTCATCAGTAAAAATATTTTAATAGCAAATATTACAGTTTTTTAAAAATTTTTCTTCGAAAGTGTACAGATACCTTAAGCAAGTCATCCATCCAAGGCAAAGGTTAACTATCTCGAACGGTTTGAGCGTTGAGCTTCTGGTAGTTAATGAAGAGACGCATGCTGCCATTTGGTTTTGGAGTAAAGAAATGGAAGAGGCGTACGGAGATTCACATTCTACTATAATGGCCTGCACAGTAACAGAAAAATCTAATTCTTGCTTCAACAGCTCCTTTTGGCTGGATTCATCCGGTTGGGAGGCATTGAAATTGGTGGGTTGTTCTCAATGTTGTTGCTATGTTCGATAAATGGAGTAGCTTCTCCCCCTACTTCGAATATCGAGTCATGATTTTTAAGCAAGCTGTCTAGTTCCGACTGCTGAGAACCAGGGAGTTCTTGTCCTTAATCTTCCCGTAGTTGACAGTTATTTATCCCCACAGGCAGTATATTAAAAGATGTACTGTGATAAAGCGTTACGAAATTTACGATTTTTGGGGATCGTGTCACCAAACGTCCAACAGTTCTGTCTGAAATTTAGTACAATCCCAGCATTTTCGAGTAAGTCAATTCCAAATAGAGGGGAGTTGCTTTTAACATCCGGGAAAATAATAAAGGGTGTTTTAAACTCTCTACCTTCCAGTAGAACCGTTTGAACTATACGTAAAACTTCTTTCTTAGTAACAATTCCACCAGGAAAGGATAGGAATGTCCGCAAATGCAGTTCCTGAAACTCCATTTATGCTGGCCCTAAACACAGCATTTCTGTCGGAAGGAGAGAGACTTTTAACTTGCAGAATTCCCAAGTGAGCTGGATTCACCCTTTGAAGGATTGCAATCAGGGCATTTTGACTTGATGTAGCCGGGCTTTCCACATACATATCAGGAAAGAGAAGTTAAGCTTTCAAATTGTGCAAATGTCCTCCAAATGATTTTCTTGGGGCTTCCTTTGCCTTATCCACTGTTCTTGTACTTATTTGTTTATTTATTTTTGAGGGGAAAAAGTTCTTCTTACGTCTGGTAAAACTTTATGATTTGTCCTCTGACCTCGAGCAATTTCATCCTCATGCTGCCTACTACCACCCCTCTAAATTTGTTGGTCAAATTCGGCAACACCCTGTATGTTCTAAAATATGCGAAGAAAGAAAATATTTGGATGAACCTGTATAAGAGGACATTTTTTTTCATGAACTTTTAATTTGCCTTTTAATACTCAAAGTCAATTGTCTAACTCTATGTACGATTAGAAAACTTTTCATTTTTTACCAAACTATTTCTCCCTCATAATTTGTGAAAATAATGCATTTGTCTTTAATATTTTTTCTGAAACTTTTTTCTTAAAGTTTGAGTTTAAGTGCTTTATTTCCTTGAAAAATAATATTTTTCCCGTTTCTTTATATTGTCCTACTTTATTTCATCCGAAAGACGCTTTTTGATGTATTAAGATTTTATACCAAATAATGATGGAGCATAGAAACTTTAATTATTTAATATAATTTAATAATCCAGAGGCCTCATATATCTTATAGAGTTGCCAATTTCAGAATTATAATGAACACTAAAAAGAGCACCATAAGTACCTCCTAATTGATGCCTTGAGAATTTAATAGCATGTATTCGGCTTTCCCAGTGAGTTGCACTTAAGGGGTTTAAAGTTACGTCCTTTATATGTTTTAATAATATGGCCGAACTAAAAGTTGATGGAAAAAGTAAATTTTTTGGACTGTATTAAAAAATTACAGGCTTCTATGGATTCTTTTGCCATGTCTTTAATGACCAAATTTAAAGAGTGGCTTCTAGATGGTACGTAAACTGTTCGTAAAATATTACAATAAGTTATCTATATACAATGCCCAGCACAGAACTTCTTCCTATCTCCACTCTTGGCTCAATGACAGGCGATTAAAGAAACATAGCCCTTTTTCTTTGGCAGTTGATATGGACCTGTTTTCTGGTAATGTTTAACCTCACTCCTTAAAGCCATTTTCCCATTTTGAGTTCGACTCTGATCGAATGCATTTCCAGACTGAGCTAATGACCAGGGTGTGTAAAAGGTCTGGTATACTAGAATTTACTAGACAGGTTGCTCTAGAAACAATTCATGGAATCCCTCATTCGGCATTAAAAATCTATACTGATGGCAGTATGAGCGACGGTGGTATTTCAGGCATATTGACACACTTGATGGTACATTTGACGTCAAGATTAGGAATATCAACTACTGTTCTATTTTTATGTCTGAATTTATTGCAATTTATTGACACTGCTTATGACCTGGTATTCAGGGACATTTGGATTTTAACTGACAGCCGGGGTTCTATACAGCACCTTTCTCGTTGGACAACTGTTGGGGATATGACGAGCCTAAATATTCTGGATATTGTGATTCGACTTTCTTCTAGACACTGTATATACTTTCAGTGGGTCCCCTCCCGTATTGGATTGCATGGTAGCGAGATAGCCGATAGTTTGGCCAAGTCTGCCACTGCTGACACTTTGATGGGTGACACTTGTATAACTTTTGCTGAACTCTCCTCTATTAAAAGGATAGAATTGAATGCATTTTGGAAAATACTCCTTGCCCACCCTTGGTATTTCGGGAAAAAACCTCGTTGGTGTCACCAACTTAATATTCCTAGGGGTCAGCAGACGGCTTTACCTCGCTTTTTTAGTGGCAACATCAAATCTCTTACTTTTCAACAGGGCCGGCAAGTCTTTCCAGAGTGTCATAGGTGCGAGGTTGATCAGGCCTCTCCCAGTCATATTCTGAATTGTTTGAGTTTTACATATGACGAAGTTTTAAGAAATCGTATTTCATTTCTGGATTTTTTGGTTGGTGTCTCTTATCCCAGATGGTGTAGCTCAGCTACACCATCTGGGATAAGAAACACCAACAGACTGTTCGTGGACTTAACGTCATAATTCTAGATTGTACGCCTGATTTCTCTCCTCTCATGTTGGCTCCATTATCGTAGGCCTGCCCCTGCATATCTAGCAAATTTAGTCCCAATTTTGTAAGTTTCTCAACTATTAAATTTGTAAGCTCGTATCCAGTCGATCTTTCAACTGGATTGAAACCTAAAAAACTCTTATTAGTTTTAACGGCAACTTCTTTAGAATTAAATTTTTCAATATATACATATCTTCCCCAAAATGTCATTTGTTTGATCTTACTGGCATTAAGGGTGCAATTTCAAATTATTGAATAATATTTGGCTTGTTTAATTTTATGACCAATTTGTAGTTTAATGTTCTCATATAAAAGAGAAATTATCTCATTCTGAATATTTTTCCCTAGATAGTGTACTTTAGTTTCTTGATTTTTTAGCATTCTCCGAACTTGTTCTTCCATTATTCCATCAAATTTAGCAAGTAATTGAATTATTTGTAGGAAATGACCATTACTGGTACCGGATAGATACCACGAAGGGTTAAACAATTTTGAGCAAGCATTTTTAAAGTTGTTACAATGCGTTGAAGTACCTCGCTTGACTTTGACAATGGTTCTTGGATGTTTTAACCAAGTACTTCCAACTTTTATAGCCTTCTGTGGAAAGAGAACTAACGACATCGCCAAAAACATTGCAGCAAAAACAATGTAGAGTTTTTTTGTAAAGGAATAGACTAACCATTTACGCATAACCATTTCACTGTTTTTTAAAAATTCTGGTATATAATGTGAGCTAAGCCTTAAACCGGTGTCGTCATGAGGAAAATTATACTCTGTCATTGGCTTAGGGCAGTGCTTCTCAAACTTTCAATGATTGGGACCCAATTTTCAATCATAATTTTCATCGCGCTCCACTTCACACATTAAAAACGTATTGAGTGCAATAATAATGCACTTTTGATGTTTAAACCAGAAAATATGCGTCTTAAATCATAAACCGTGCAAATGATCAACTATTAAATTCTGTATATGACCAGCCCAAGTGAATCACTAGTAATTTTTAAACTTGTTCTTAATTTAGTGCTGTGAGTTTAATTATCAAACATTTTGTGCAGTACTGTGATACATTTATAAGTATATTATACCAGTGAAAATGTGTATTTTATTTTTTATTATGCCGAATGCATATTTTGTTTTGCTTCCTTTCAGTAAATTTGTAGTTTTTTAAATCCTTTGTTTTTGATGTTTCGATATGCTCGTGCCCCCTCGCAGGGTTATCGCACCCCACAGTTTGAGAGGCGCTGGCTTAAGGGGTCCTTCTTTTACCAAAAAAACATCAATCGGCGTCTGATAGAATAGGTGGCTAAGTTTTTGGATCTGAACGTTGGATATCACCGTTAAAGTATTGTGATTTTTGGTTTGCCTGGAGGAGTTCTTATAAGAGCAGAGCCACTATCGGTTCTGTTTATTTCATCTGCAACGTCCTTTTCATGAAAGTCTAAATCAGATTCTGATCCAAAACTGTCTTCCTTTTTTCGAGTGCCTTGTAAGTAGTTCAGTAAACTTCCAGCTTGTCTTTTAATGTGGGCTTGTTTTTCGTGTCGCTTTCTTTTGTATTGAGCACCAGATAGCCTTTTACCCATTCCCTTAGAGACATACTAAATTTTTTAAAAAAAAATGTACTTAAATTAAGTAGGAAAGTATGAAGGTAATTTATAGAATGGTTTTGTTTTCATATAAAAATTTAAATTCATCAAAATTAACCCATTTGAATTAAAAATCAATTGTGTTTGAGATTTTCCAAAATCTTTTCGTAAATTTGAAGCAAAAAATAAAAAGCCCTTATTTTATTTTCGTTTGAACACTGTATAGATTTATATATATGTTTAGTATATATATATATATATATAGAATTGATAACTACATATATGAGATAGGATATTCTACTAAAGTACATTTTTCAATATTTAAACTGGGAAAAACTAATTTATATACATATATATATAACTTATATTTTCAGCAAACCCACATCTACACACGCACAAAATATAGAATGATTTTACATACTTTTTAGTCTAAGAAATATGTTCTACTTATAGAATTCCCACAGAAAAAATACTTTCCATTAATCTTATTAATATAAAAATTAATAATCTTTTTTATTACTAAAATTAGCACTAGTAAAAATACCCAGAAAATGGACTGCAATACATTATATTTCTCAGTCAAATAAAATTCTGTCTTTCAGCTTCTTTAAAAAATGTCATTTCGAAATATTTTTCACAACAATTAAATATAAACATATATAATCTCACTTGGAAATATATTTATAATACTAAAAAAATTACTAAATTTATCTCTTTTTACACCAAAAAAGAAGAATTATCCGAATAACTCACCTAATTTTGACCTAATTCACAAACTTCAAATATTCCGAAAGAATTTTTATAAAATGCCTTTTCGATACTCCAATCAGCAAAAACACAATTTCTTATAAGAATATAATTACCAAATAGTCTTAATAAATTTCTCTTGATATATAAAAAAAGAGAGAAAAAAAGTCTAAAACCACATCCGTTACATTGATTTAACATGATGATTCAGAAAAATGGAATCAAAATTTGCAATAAACCAGACAAATAAACCACAATTTTTTTAAAATTCCGGAAACAGTAATGAAGGTCCCGGAAATGGAAGCTCTCTTATGAAAAAAATTTCAGGTCAACAATATTTTTTCAATTTAATCTAAAAATAAAATTTCTTAATCCATATCTCTTAACTATAATTATAGATACGTATATACAAAATAATTTCATTGGAATTGGAATAACCTCATTTTTTTTTAACTCAGTAGTTCTTTCAATTATATAATCGTTACTCATTTATGTGAATTTATTTATAACACAATTGTATATAATACAGTCGACTCTCGGTAATTCAAACCTTGCATAATACGAACCTCTCGCTAATTCGAAGTATATGCTCAGCCCATAGAAAAACTCTTGATATTTCGGACTAAATACATTTTGGTACTGTGTCGAAGTAAAATCTGTGGTCGACCAGAATACAACACGCGATAATTCTAAATGATCCAATTAAACTCTCGATAATTCAAACTCTCGCTATCATGTAGCATCCTGTGTCAAACAGATTGAAGCTTATGTGCTTTGTGTTGTATTGTCTCTGCTTGTCTTCCCTGTAACGTAGCCCCTTTGATAACCATCGGAGTTGACTCCGATAGCACTGACAGAAGCTAAAGTGTCACTAAACAAACTATGCAACTTTTCCCTTCAAAATCATGCTGCTACGGGCGTTTTTCAAGCTTTATTTATTCTAGAAAAATCTATTGAGCAAAGTTAGAACGAATGCCATAAAACAAGATAAAAAAAAGATACCAAATTTTTTCGTCAAAAAAATTTAATTATGTACAGTATGTATTGTTTTAATAGTTGTTTTTAATACTTAAATGTATTCCTTCAATGTATGACTTTAAACTTCTGTTTAATATTTGTACTGTATAACATGTACTTTCTAAAAATACTTTAAAATAATTTTATACACATGTACAATTGTTGTTTCATTACATAGTTCCAAATTTAAATGTGTTAGAAAAAAACATTTTCTTCTTGTATTTTGAGAGTTTCTTCCTCGCTTCTTGATTATTCAAACCCTACATAATGTGAAGTTTTTCATTGGTCCCTTCAACTTCGAATTATCGAGAGTCGACTGTATATATATGAAAGGATAACTAAATTAGATCTAAAATTAAATCCCTAGACCACTTTTAACTTTTATATCCCGTTACATCTTCAAGTATTAAATTTATTACTCACTTCTGCCTCTTGAAGAACACATGGCCCTAAACAGAACTTTTCGCTCCGACCATTAAATTTCATTACCTCGTATGTCATGCTTAATTTTCGAATGTACCTATTCAATAAGAAGTGTACTTGAGAAACATCTGCCTAAGTGGAAATCCACTTATTTTTAACGCGTGTCCGTTTTTCTCTTAACAAGCAGATGCTAAAATGTCTTCGTTGAATAAAAATAGTTTTCTCAAAATGCCTTGATGTTACTTGGAAACACGACATATAAATAAAGTATTTTTATATTTGGTCCAATTACTTCTCCTAAAATTTGCCGCCCCGGACATGGGTCCTGTTTTTCGGGCCCTAGAACCGCCCCTGATTCCATAAAGAGTGCAGTGTCAGATGCTATAAAATTAATAACGACGATTTTCAATAGAAAGTAAAATCTGTATTTCACATTTGAAAGAGGAAAAAAGAAAGTTTTCCTTTTAAAGTAATCACTTACGACAAACAAAAATAATTCTCACACAATTCAGTGACATTCCAATAAAAATATTTATATAAAAAAAAATCAAAAATGTAGTAGAAAATTACATAATTTTTACGGATTAAAATGTGTTGGAAAAAATATATACAGATATAAAGTCATGGTTTTCATGCAACAGTCACCAGTTTACGAAAATTTTAATACAAAACACACACACACATGCCCTCTGTGTTTTCAGGAAATGCTCATGGTATAAAATTTTTTAAGAGTATTGTGTTGAAAAGACTCTTTACGCTCAGGACAAGACCCTTAAGAAACCAGCCATTTAAATTTTTTACGTTGTGACGATTCTTCGGGCAAAGACATCAACCATTTAGTGACTCCGATAAAGACCACAGAGGAACCTACCAATAAGGCACCGATAATACTAAATAGATCCGGAGGATCGTGGAAGAGAAAAGTTTGCCAAATGAAAGCAAGGATTATATCCGAAGCAGACTTCATGGTAGAAACTGGGCCAGCAAATTCTAACTGAAGAGCTATTACCAGCATAGTCTGACCAGTATAACTAAAAAGTCCAAGTAAAATAATATACCAGTTCTGAAGGCCACAATAGTGCCATTTAAAGTCTCCAAAAAGGTATGTCATAATTGCAATTTCAATAAAAGCTACCAATCCGAAAGTGAACATCAGGACCGAGTAATGTACACTTTTCACTTTTCTGACGCAGATGAACTGAACGGTATTGCAACATAATGCCATCATAGCAGCCAGAAGACCATAAATGGTATCTTTGCTGTAGATGACCGGATTTCCCATTAAGCGGGAGGGTAGTTTGGCTGTGAAGGCTATGCCCAATACGGTGAGAACTACAGTGACCGATTGCAAAGTACTGCAGGGCTCTTTGAGGAACACCCTGGCTGCGACCGTCACAAACACAGGCAAGCTGAAAACGATGGACGTCGCCTCCCCCAACGGTAGGTAGCGAAATGCTATGAAGTTGAAAAAGATATATAAACCCCCGAGAAGGCCTCGTATCAAAAGGATTAAACGATATTTTTTAGGTCCCAAAGCATTCTCGCCACACTGCACTGTGGGCGGTATTGAGCATACAAATAATGCTATGAATCGGTAGGTAGATAACTGTCCGGGATGCAGGTTTTTCATGTCCTTTACGAGAACAGAGACAAGAGAATAAAAGATTCCAGAGAACAGTCCCAGAAGGAGTCCCTTGAAGAGGGTGAATCTGCTATTTTTAGGCCTCTCACTGCTGTCGGGTGGAGGAGCCGTTTCTTGGAGGTCAAAGCTTTTGCTCCGAGACTTCATTTTAGTGTTATGGAAAAAGTGATATTCTCCTGATTATCTGAAATGAGAAAAAAGCATTTGTTTTAAAATAACTGCAAGAAACGAAGTGTGTGTTTATTTAGTATCAACAGTGGCGTAACGGAAAATGACCCCCCCCCCACATGGTTAGGTTTCGGGCCGCAAGCCGGATCTTAGAAAGGATTACAAAACCAAACATAATGTACCTTTACACATCACCTAAAAATATTTAAACATTAAACATATAACTGAATACAAAATAAACCTGAGTTTTAGTAAACGAAGTAATAATGTATAATTTATAGTATTTATTAAAATGGAAAATCTAAAAACAGTCGAAAAATTACCTGGTAACATAAATAAAAATAATACACTAAGAAAGACACAAAAACGGTAAAATAATCTTTGATTTCTAATTCTTACGAAGCTAAGAAAGGTATCGCTTACCTTATTCTTCGTTTCTGAATCCCGGGATGAGCTTGGTCTAAAGTTCTATTATATTCTAGTATAAATATTGCCACTCTTGTCAGGAGAGTTCTTTGTATGATGCAAAAATGATTTAATGAAAAAATAAATAAAAAACTGATACACATTCCTCCTCCTAAGACAAAGACACAACTTCTATTACTAATATACAAACTAAAAGGAAATTTGTTCCTTTAAAAATGTATCTATGTGCGCAACTACATAATCCGCATAAAAAAGCACTTCTATTCAATGCCTGTTTCTTCGTTTTCATTTTTCGACTCCTTTTCTTTAGATAGAGTATCCTTATTACCTGAAGCGTCCGTAAATGTGTTTTTTCTTGTGAACTAATTTTCATTTTTAGGTTCCCTGGCATTACCATTACTAGCACTTGCACAAGATTATGTACTTGCAGATATTAAAAAGTTATCCAATTTTACATATTTTCTCTTAATATTATACTCATTTTCCTTTCGAATTTTTCATTTTTGAGTAGTACTCAAATGTTTTTTTAACACCTAACTCCACTAATTTTAGAGGGCCGCGTTTCTTCTTGTCTTGTTAACAAAAAACTATTTTTTGAACCAGAGTGTTAAATTCTGATTAAAAAAAAAAACAGTTCTAATATTGAAAGCGCGAAGAAGGGAGATGGAAATGTTTTAATAGTAGTGGAACACACCCTATATTTAAGTGCATTGAATATAATAATAGATATGTCTGTTCTAAAAGCAATTTTATGAAACGCTTCTCATTATGCTTTATTTGATTGAATACTCATAAATCTGCACCGAATTATCGTTTAAGTTGCTCGTTAAGTCTTTCTAAGAATCGTAATGAAAAAAGCATAACAGATGTACGTTATTCACGACTTCGCTAAATGAAAATGAAACACATGAGGGGGGGGGGACTAAAAATGCAAATAACTTTGCAGCTTCGGTAAAAAGTAAATCATGTATTTTTTTCTCTCTATAACTAATGTAAAGTATACTATAATAACAACAGTGTGAATTTTTTTTATCTTCTTAGTATTATATCCGATTCTCCATCTGACTCTTATGTTAGTAATTTAGGTTTAAAAAGAAATCCCACTAAATAAAAGTATTTCTCGTTGCGGGGATTACAGCACATCAAACAAAATATTTTTAAATTTGGTTATTGGATCAAAGATATCTAATGAGCGTCTCTTAATTTTTAATGACTCAGATCACCAATTGGAAAATCGCTTAAAAGTTCGATTTTTGACTTTAAAATGAATTTTGAGTGAATCTACAAAATTTGGCGTCAGTCAGGCTTTTGGCCCTCTAGGGCCCACCCCTTGAGCTCTCCGGGGGTTGCGGGAATGTACGTTACGCCATTGAGTATCGAATATCTTACCAAAAGAGAATTGTTCTTGTATGCTTGGAAACAAGAATATATTGGATTCGAAAGAATATATTGGATTTCAAAGTTCTGTAGTGTTAAGATAAAGTATTTATAAAAAATGCGCAATTATTATGTTTTTTTAGATAATTGTTTCTTTTGTAGAAAGATTGAAACGTTTTATGAAAATATTTGTGCGAGTATATGAATAAAAAAACTAATGGGAGCTCGTTTGTGATAATGGACATTTTCCTTCTAAGGATTTCATAAATTTCATACAAAAAGTTGTTATGCTTGTCGGTTCCTGCTTCCCTCTGAAATCCCTTGTCTACCTTCAGACCCGGCTAGGTGTGTGGGCGAAACTGAATAATCAGCAGACATGATTCACACTAATTATTTTATTGTCACCAAAATATCAAGCAGACACAATGACAGTCTAATTACGATAACAGATCAAATAGTAGAGCACGGAGGTGAGACTCAATAGCCTGGGGATTATAATATGGATCCTCAACTGATTCCACCATAGCTTAAACACGCTCAATGTAAGCTACGTCACACACTAATAAACTAACTTCTATTTAAATAAGGATCACGATATCTGTACTTTTATAAAGTTAAGTCCTACACTTGAACCTTGAAGGCGATCCTTATCTGGCTTTAATCACCGTCGATTGATCCACTCTCAGTAATCTTCCATTGATAAACTCCAAATGCACTTAATCATTTCACGATCCTTCACTCTTCGACTAACCAACTAACTCGCCAGCTCCTTGCCAACTAACCCTTCAAACTCGCGAATACAGAATTTATATAATATACTTCATTTGCATAATCACGCTTCCTTTCTCGGCTAAAGTTGGTTGAAATAAATATTTTTCTAAAAGAGCCCCGAAGGGATTGGTAGAGCCGCGTATAGATCCGTCCCAAAGTTAACGAAAAGTGTCTTTTATAAATGCACATTTAATGTTTATATTAAATATAAACGAAACAAACAAATAATCATTAAAAATTCTATCCATAAGCCTTAGAACATAAAAAAATAATTTTCTTGAAACAAAAAGTACTGTTTTTTATACTATGTTCAATCTATAGAATTTGAAAAATAAAACAATTGACCAGTTGCATAACGGAGTACATTTGGGGCCCCCTGCAAAGTCAAGTTTTGGGCCCCCAAGTTGGATTTTACAAACGGTAGTTACTTGGTGGCAGTTAGGCTTTGCTCCACCTCCCCTTGCGATGCGGGGGTGTACGGTATGTCATAGCAAATGACGTAACGCATAATTTCAAATGCTTAGACTACAATTGGCGGAAGGTATCATAAAATTATTATTTATTTATTTATGATCAAATTTATGAATTTAAAAAATATACATATAAAAATAAATTCTTTTGCTTGGAATACTTTAGGAAGCTTGGCCTTGACGATATTCTTACTTCTTATATAAAACACGGATGCACATATTAAAGTATGCATCACGTTGTATTTCTTTCAGATCTTTTTTTATCTCTTCACTAAAATTAATCGTGTTTTCAATGGTATTCTGAAAAATCAGCTTAAGAATTCCTGAGAAGTTCAATTCTCATAACAGAAAATCATATGTGTTAATTAGTTTGATAATTTGAAATTAATTAAAATGTAATGCATACGTTGAAATGCTATTTTACGAAAATAAATTCCAAGTTTTTCTTTTCAGTAATTTAAATTATTAAAACGTAATAGAGCTTTACTAAATTGTTGGGAAGCCTTATTTCCTTTACGACTTAATATAAAATATATATTTGAAATCGATTGCTCTTAGCTCTTTAATTTTAATGCAAGATATTTTTTGATCTTTTTTATTTGACTAGAATGAACAACGTTCGACTACAATTGGTAATAGTTTTTCGCTATACTTCATAATAAATAAATGGATTTCATAATTTTAAACCTCGGTCAAGTAACTAGGACGACACCTAAGGCGGTACACCACTCTCAAATCTACCAAACCACACCAACGGGAAGACAATGTGCTATCGTGTTTGAGAGAAATCAATGATATTTGGTAACTCTAACAATTATTCTGGCATTTTAGTACGTATCATTTTGAGACTGATCCGTTTTCATATGTTGGAAGATTCTACGCAATTAACAAGCAGGATCTTATGGAGTAAAAATATATTTTATTCTGTAACTGTAGTAAATGAAATAGACTTCCTTTCAGCTGAAAACAAGTAACACACCTAAAGCTCCAACAACTCTGCTCACACAGACACAGGATACAGTGTAGCGGGGGTATCTATATAAGCCAGAAACAGCCTCCGGACTGAAGTGAACATTTTGGTCCAGTGGTATGTTATGTGCTTATACGGATCAGAAGGTACTGAGTTCTCTATCCAACACATCATTGATCTTGACACTGAACTAAGAAAACACAATCTACGCGCTGCTGTCTTGGCGCCATCTATCCACCGCAAGAGCAAACGAAGCCGTCAAATCCACTTGATGCAACAATCAAAGCCGCCAGACATACTTGACACAACAGCAACAACTCAAACGCTCGCCACAACAACTATATCGTTTGTTCGCCGATCCACCGAATCACTGTTAAGGGAGTGTATAGCGGTCGTATCTATATGAACCAGTAACAGCCTCTTGACTAAAGAGATCATTTTGGTCCAGTGGTATGTTATGTGCTTACGGATCAGAAGGTACTGAGTTCTTTCCAACACGACAGTAATTCAAATCTTCGGTCACAAAAGTTTATGGAGCGAATGAAACGCATTATCAATATTGCACTCTCCTATTGAATTTCACTTCACTTGTGCAATGATTTTTATTGAGGTAGTGAAGTGTATTCTGAAGGCGTGTTTAAAAAAAGTTTTCGTAATTTTTTCTCCTACAGAAAACCAAGGCAATATTAGCACACACACACACTACTAATCTGATATTTGGTAGTATTCAAGATTTGTAGCTTCAGGAAAAGTAAAATAAACTAAAATAAATAAAAAAATATTTGCAAAATGATGAAATTATTTTAATCAGAAAAGGTTTTAATTAATTGGCTAAATTATACTCAAAAATATTCATCAATGACGAATCGACGCTTCTTAAAAATATGTGTTGAACCAAAAGCCTCGCTCTGATTATAAAGTTTCATTACAAAATAATCATTCAATGTACTAATGTAATTTTTGTATCATTGGACAGGTCAGTTTCAGTAGTTTTATTGTGCAGTATAGGGCGCAAATGCTTGGTAAGGTTCGCCTTTCTCCTCAACTGAGTATAGGTAACGCTGTCATCTGAATATAAAAACAAAGAGAACTTTATCAAAAGAGGAGGAACGAAATTTGAAGAGGGCTAAAATGTGCCTGATAACTAGTACTAATCTTTAATGAGTTAGTATTAATTATATATGTTAAGTGAGTGTGCCTTGTGGCTGTTTCATGAGAAAGTCCAAATGAAAAGATGGCTACAAAAATTCCTGTATTTTATATGCCTCACGACAAATAAAGAAATTCCTTAGATAACAAAGAACCTACTAATGTTAATTTGCTCCTTCGAGAGTGACTCGGATGAACATTTGTAAGAAAGACGTCATTTTCGGTCTAAATGAAGTCGATTCAAAAGAAAGCCCAATGTGTGCTTTGGTTTCACGAAACGAAATCGCATGTTTATGTTCAGTGTGAATTTCGACGTTGTCATGGAAGCAGATTTCCTGGTGAAAAATCAGTAAAGCAAAGTATGAAGTGTTGTAAGCAAATTTGAAAATAAAAATTTTCCATAAAACGCTTAAGTTTCATGCTTATAAAATGGAATATATGTTCAAGAACACTTGGTGGCAGGGCCGTTTTTAACCTCCCCGACACTCACACGTTCTTGCTAAGCAGCTATAAGCGATTCAAAACTGATTAAAAGTAGATAGAACATGTACAAAGAACTTTCATGAGCCGTATATTTCATACTTTAACGTTTAGGTAATCGTTATTCCATAGAATACTTAGTTAAATCGTAAAATTCAATAATTTTTTTATACTTTAAATAACTTGACCAATTATTGCATGAAATACTTAGTTATTCTATGAAATAATGGATTTCATATTTTAACGGTAACAGATATACAAATAATTAAAAACAAAAGATTCTTATTTCATAAAAAATAACAATAAACTTACAGATAGTGAATCTTCTAATCTTCATCCCACATCTTCGGGAACATGTACAGATTATGACATCTCGTAATATTTTAACGTCTTGCGTTTTTTACACTCGAATACTTGCTTAACACCTACACTTGTTTCAGCTGTGTGTCTGAGATATTTTTTTTATCAATATCCGCTGCAGTTCCTTATGCAATCCGTTCGGAGTGAGAGCAAAGGAGTAATCTTTAAAAACATATCGTAATCGATGATGAATTTGTTGATATTCCAAAAGAACCATACAACCTCGTGAAAGAAAGTTTTTTTCTCTTATTTACATTGATTTATTTCTTGATTATAGCTCGCAATTAAAAAATAAATCAGTGTGGCTCGTAGATGTTAAAAACATGCAATTGTTAAGGCACCAATCTCGAAAAAAAAAAAAAAAAAAAACTAAACACAAAACAAAAAATAAGGTTATATTTTTTCAGTTTCTGCTGTTTTCTTTCTTTCTTTTTTGGCATTCACTTCTACGATACACTTTATTATACTTGCTTTTAAGTGGATGAAAGAAGACAAAATCTGCTTTTAGAACCTCTAGACCTTCTAAAAATAATTTGTGTCCCAATTGCGAGATTACAAATGTTTGAAGACATTTGTATGAATAAACAGTAAGATAAGTATCGAAGAGGTGAAGAAAAGGACGGGGAACGAAAGTTTAAACTTGATCGAAAGAAAATCTCAATCAGAAAAAAAGTACATGTTATATTTATCTTTACGCAGCATTTTTTGTTTTGATGTTTAGTTAGTGAACTTAATCTAAAAATTTAAGATACTCAGGAAGTTTAGTTAATTTTTTAAATCTTTTTACTATTCTTATAAAGAAGAAAGAGCAAATAATGACTTATGATTTTAAATGATGTAAATTTTGAAGAAATCAAAAATTTTAAATCAAGGAATATACTTCCCGCGCAATATTTTATTTTGATTGCCACAAAACAAATAACTAATATTCCTTTTTTAATATTACCTTAAGAAATGAAAGATACGAAAATTACAAACAGAAATATTACAAGGGCTTGTATATTTTGTATTATTTTTGTTATAAATTATATATATTGATATCATAATACAATAAGAACCGGAAAATATAATTTAAAAAATTATAATAGTGAGAGAGATACCCCCAAAAGTGTAGAGCTGGGGTGCAAACTCACAGCCCGCAATGAACATTTTTGAGGCCAGGCCAATATATTGGCACTCAATAATGTATAACCTTCGAAAAATCAGTTGAAAAGTAAAGGTTTAGCGCACATCCCGACGTGCAACATGAACAAATCAAGTGCAGATGATACTGCATCGCATCAAGAATATGAAGGGAAAAAAAATTCAAATATTAGAACTGAATTTGAAACAAGATTTTAATTCTTTGGAAGAGAAATTTTGTTTGTTTTCTTCGATTTTCTCAAAAAATATAGACCTCAGTACAAATGGAGGTGATTGAGATACAGTGCTACTCAATTTTGAAGGTAATTGAAGTGGGTAATTTGAAGTAGGTGTGTCGGAATTTTATACAAATATTCATCAGTCACGTTTGCAAATACTCGAAAATTTGTATATGAAATTATTTCTATGTTAGGAAGTACTTATTGAATCGATCAGTTATTTTCAGTTATAAAAGGAAATAAGTCTCCTGTTAGAAACAGTATTAAAATTATGCTCATCTTGGGTCAGTTTTGAAAGTAATCACTTGAACAAACGTTCTCAAAATAAGTCGCCAAACCTGAAAATGGTATATGCAATAAGTCGGCAAAACTGGAAATGGTGTATGGAATTGTCGCCCAAATCTATTAATCGTTATTCCTGACGATCCTGATAAGGTCAATGGAACAAAATTATGGAATAACTGTATTGTCATCGGTCCTTGACAGGTGTGCAAAATTTCCAACTAATCTGGCCCTTTAAAGTGGGTAAAAATTGAGTTCAAAGATTCCGTTACATACAAGGGAAACTTATAAAAGCGTGTTAATATAGTAGCTGAAAAGAGACGTTAATTGTCAGGACGCAAACATTAATTTTGTGTTGTTCTTTTACATATTTTTATTATAATGTATTATTAGAAATAGACCTACGTTTCTATAGATTTTGATTTTTTTTCGGTCCACCTAAAGTTAAGCCTTGTTTGCTTGGCCCAAGTTAACCTTTGAATTTGACACCCTTGGTGTAGAGCAATAAAAAATTACTTTTTAAATAAAAGTATACGCAACAAAAATTCAACGATTGAAACAAATTCATTTGATGGAAAAGATTAATTGTGGTTTGTAAATCCAAAACATATACAAAAAAAAAATGAAAAAGGTATAAAGAAAAGTGTGTCAAAGGAAAGCAAGTCGGTACGAACATAGCAAGAATTGTTTCTCTTTCTCTTTTAAAGACAAGAAAGGATTGTAAGCATTCACCTGCTCTTAACATGACGGAAGCTCATTCCTCTCCTGAATAATTTAGAAAGGATTAAATGCCGAACCTACATGAAAATTACCAGTTCACAGGATAGAGGTGCAATATAAAGGTACATTTCTTTCTGTTGTCTATCATCTTTTATTCACCAAGCGCTAGTTTTCGCATGCAAAATAACCAGTGGCTCCAAGGTACAAGGAAAAAAAAGATCTATCGATTAATTTTTTTTAAATGCTTTAAACTATCCCCCCCAGCCCTTTGGACACTTATCTACAATTTTTTCGAGTTCATTTTGTTATTTAAGGCATCCAACAACCCTAACATTGGAAATTTTGACAAAAATTGGGAATTTTTTATGATTTTATTTTATAGGCCATCTAATTAGCTTTAAAAACACCAAGTTTATTATTTTCCGTTAGCTAGAACAAAAACTGCAAGTGTTTCAGTAAAAGCAGATGCCATTACTTTAAGAAAAATGTTATACATTAAAATGTGTTTTACTCGAAATTTGTTTTTGAAAATAACTTAAAACGGGGAACGATTGCTTAAAAAGTTTTGAAAATAATTAACTGAAATTTTTTGTGTATGTTCTGTATGATAGTAGAAGTTTTTAACCTTCAGATTTATCTCAATCACTGTTTTATTACAAAATTTACAGTCCCTTTTGTGAATATAATCATTGTTTTTTTAAGTAATTTCATATAATAACTAAGATAAAGAGAGTGCTCTAGTTTTTGTAAAAATTAAAATATCTCTTATCGTGAAGGTCATTTAAAAATGACTAACCTAGAAACACATCAAAATTGAAAATTTGTTTATAAACTTTTGGTTCAGAATGGGCCCGTTTATCTTATTTTTTGTGTTTACCCATATTTTTTCATTTTATTTACAATAATTTCTCTTCTCTTCCTAATTTTAGCATGTTCTTCTTAAAATGCACTAAGCAAATCTAAAGACCACATAAAAAATCTCCATATGTCCATTTTTTTTTAAAAAAAAGGTGTTGCAAGTAGTCAGATATTTTAAGCAATTTTTTTGCGAGTTCCGAAATTTTAAATCGATTTTCGTCATCGAAGCTTAGTTATGTGTTAAGTATAATTTTTTTACCGTGTAGCGTTTAAGTAAAAGCAGATGCCATTACTTTAAGCAAGATATGTCATACTTTAAAACGCGTTTTACTCGAAATATGTTTTTTTGAAAATACTCAAAGGGGGCAGCGATTGCTAAAAAAGTTTTGAGCATAATTAATTGAATTTTATTCTGTAAGTTCTGTACAATAGTAGAATTGTTTTAACCTTCAGATTTATCAATCACTGTTTTATTACATAATTTACTGTCCCTTATGTGAATATTATCACTGTTTTTTTAAGCAATTTCATATAATAACTGAGATAAAGGGCTCTAGTTTTTGTAAAAAAGAAAATATCTCTTATCCTGAAGGTCATTTCAAAAATGAATAATATAGCAAAACATTAGAATGAAAAAATTTAAAATTTGTTCATAAACCTTTGGTACAGAATGGGCCGCGTTTATGCTATTTTTTGTCAATTTTTACCTATTTTTTCCCATTTTAGTAATAATAATTTCTTTTTCTCTTCTTAATTTTAGCATATTTTTCTTAAAATGTACTAAACAAATTTAAAAATAAGAAAAAAATCCCCATATCTCCATTTTTTTAAAAAAAAGTTGTCGCAACCAGTCTGATACCTTAATAAAGAGTAATATAAAATAAATTATTTTTAATATGAGTTGAAGCTTAATGAAAGGCTATGAAGCGCTTTCTAAATTTCGTACTTCATAACTAGATAAACATAATACACTCTATAGGAAAAAAAGTCTACGCACTATAAAAGAGTTGCTCTAATGTAATGAAATTTCACATGAAAGGTATTTGGATGGAACATGCAACTGATTAAAGTTTGGATCGAATAAATGAATAGCGGGAGTTCCAGAGCACCGGATTGGCTCATTCAGCAGGTGTAGGAAAGGAGCTATTTTCAATCTGATTGTTTAAATTTCTGTTGCATTTCGACTGCGATTTCTTACATCGTATTAACAATGCATCGACAAAGGATTCGTGCACATTAAAAGCAGATGTTTGACAGAGGTCGTTCGATCGGAAGGAAAGAGTCCAGTTGGACGATTTGAGGAATCACTCGACATCTGGGTCAAGGCGATGCAGCGATTAGATGATGCTGGGAAGAATGGGTAAACAACGACACTTATCAATGTCAGAACGGCAGAGGTCGACCGAAGGCCACAACAGAGAACGAAAACAGGGCAATTGTCAGAGCAGCTATCACGACACCGGATTCATCGTTATCAACTATCCTTCAAGTGAGCAGCACACGTGTCCAACCTAACTCTCCACAAACGACTGAGAGAGCGGAATTAGAGTTTGCGCCAACCGTTAAGCCAACTACCTCTTCCAAAACCGGGATTTACCATCGCTGATCTCGATTTAATGACGTTGATAACCACTAAGCTACCACGGCCACACAGTATTTTAAATGATACGATTTTAGACGTCCTCAAACGCTTTTAAAGTGTTTATTTTATTGTACCATTAAGGATTATAATTATTACTTTTTTCCAAGCATGCGAAAGAAAATACCTTATTCTACTATTAACGTCGTTCTCCGTGGAGTGTAAAAGAGGTAACCAAAGCTTGTTTGAATGTATTGAATCGTTCACAAAGGAAGCGTGGAGATAGACATGGCATTACGCCGTTTTCGAAGACAATATGAGCAGCTGTCGCAGTTTGAGAGGGGGAGAATCATCGGCATGATGGAAGCTGGGTGGTCAGCTAGGCGAGTAACTCGTCAATTAGGAAGCTCTGATTGTGTTGTGAGGAGGTGTTGGTACCAGTGAATCAGAGAGATGTCATTTACACGAAGACCAGGCTCAGGACGCCCTCGACAGACCAGTCTTCGAGAAGACCGCCACATCGTAAGAAATGCACGGTACAGCTAACTCCTTCATCGGCCGCCATCCAGGCACAGGTAGTACCTCCACTAGGGACCCCTGTGTCTTCTCGAACCATACGAAGGCGCCTGGCTGAAGGACATTTGGGATCGCGGCTCCCATTACGTGTGCTGCCCTTGACGCCCTCCCATCGACACCTCCGTTTGGAGTGATGCCACGCACGAGGAAACTGGATTGCAGCGGAATGGAACAAGGTCATCTTTAGCGACGAATCCAGATTCAATCTCAGCAGTGATGACAATCGTGTTCGTGTGTGGAGAACCCGTGGTGAACGCTTCAATCCTGCCTTTGCTTTACAGCGACACACCACTCCCACAGCTGGTGTGATGGTATGGCGTGCCATTTCCTACAATACACGGTCACCCATAATATTGATCCATAGTACCATGACAGCCCAGTGGTATGTCCATGACATCCTGCAACCACATGTGTTGCCAATCATGCAACGGCTCCCAGGAGTCATTTTTCAACAAGACAATGCTCGGCATCACACTGCAAGGGTGTCACAAGACTGTCTCCGCGCTGTTACTACCCTTCCTTGAACTGCCCGTTCCCCATATTTGTCTCCAATCGAGCATATCTGGGATCATTTGGGACGGCGAGTTGGGCATCCTACGATTTTGAACGAACTAGTGCCAAGGGTACAGCAAATATGGAACGAAATGTCTCAAGACATCATACAGAACTTGTATGCCTCAAAGCCCGATCGTATCATGCATTCACGCTAGAGGGGGTTCAACAGGGTATTAAATCCTCCGTTCTTTTGCCTCTTTCTCTGAAACAAATGATCATTTTTCTTTGATTTTCTAATCATTTATTTATATCAAAGTTTTCATTACGTTTGTAAAATTTCGTTTCATTTTGACGACTTCTTCTTGGTGCGCTAATTTTTTGTCCATGAGTGTATTTTTAAAATCAGAAGCAAAAAATACAAAAGGATGAGCCATTACTTTCCTTGTATTTTTTCTTTAGCAGGCCTGTGTAATTGATCAATTTACCAGTAAGTAGGTGAAAGTATGAAGAATAACTTCGTAGACAATGCCTTTTTTTAGAAAAAAAAAGATATGTTCTGTATTTAATAACGATCTTGTTTCGCTTTCAATAACAATTCAAATTGGTACATAATTCAATTTCTTCCTGTAGTTTGCAGTTTTTTTTATATAACTATTTCCTTTACTTATAAAATATTACTTTAAAAAATATTTCAATACATGCCACGTAAAATATTAGCATAAATAAAAAAAAACAAATATATTTTGTGTTAATTTGCCAAGAAACAAATCTATTATTTTTAAAAAAAAGCTTTGTACTTATCGTCGTACTTTGTTATTGTTTAGTTGATTTCAGCATTCATTTGGATTTGTTATACTTTGCAATTTAATATTTTCTGCAATTTTACATTGCATTTGTATTCGTTCTTCAGTCTTATTCAAAACAATAATTTAATACTTTATATCTCGCAAAATTGAATGAAAAAAGGTTAAGAAACATTGCTATGGGTATCAGATATAAAGCAAGATTAAAATGCTTTAGGTTTTATTTACTATAAGGATAAATTTCTTTTAATGAATCCAATTTATAGAAAAAGGATTACAACATTGAAAAAATGATACTTTTTAATGGTATTGGATATTATTTGAATAATTAATTAAAAATATAAATATATTGTTATTATACAAGATCATTATTAATTATTTCAGTAGCCTTTCGTGTGTAAAATATTTTAAACATATACTGCACATAGTAGCTTAAGGAATGATTAGTTCTTATACAAAAATACTGACCACCATAAATGATTTTTGAACAAATTTCCCCACAAACATTTTGTAATTTATAGTTTTATTTTGATTCCTCATTTTGTAAAATGCTTCGTTTTTTTTAGGTATGTGACTACCTTAGGGGCACTTTTTTTTAAATGTATATATTTCCCACTAAACAAACACTTTTTTAAATTTGAAATGGGGGATAAAACTGGGAAATTAAATACAATTTCCACAAAATTAAAAATAGCTTTGGATATATTGCGAACTTTAAGTGAAATTTTAGTGAAAAATTGCAGCTACGGTAAACCTTGTATTGAAGATTCTAATTAATATACTCGAATAATATTTATACATTACAAAAATAACATCATTTTCTGTGCTTAGAGCTATAAGATTTGTAATAATTGAAAGTTTTTGAAATATGTCGATTTTTTTATGCAAGAACTGAATTTTTTACAAAAAACTAATGTTATTTTTTGACAAAAAAAAAGCAATAAAATACCCTAATATATACACAGAGACTAGATTATATAGTTTATAATACAGATAAAACCAAATAAAACATTTTCTGAAAATTTAAATTCAATGCCATAAAAAGAAATCCTGTAGTGAACTTTACTGTGAAGTAAAAAATTGAAAAACAGTTTCTCAGAAAATGTATTTAAAGAGTATAATAATTAATACAATATGAAAATTTTCTACTAATTGTGCATTTTTTAAACTCAAATTTGGATTTTTTTTTTACCCTTTTGCTGTTTTGACAATTGTTATAGGCAATAACAATTGTCGTTTTTAGTGAAAGTTTGATGAAAAATTGCAGTTACGATCTTTTAGACAAAATTCTAAAAAAGGTATTCAAATAATATTTATACAGTATATAAATAAGATCTTTATATGTGTTTGGAATTAAAAGATTTGTAATACTTTTGAAAGTTTTTAAAATATGCTAAATTTTAACCAAAAACTCGATTTTTTAAAAAATTAACGATTTTTTTAAATAAAAAAGCAACAAAGCACATAAACATATGCACGGAGATTAGATTTTGATTCATAACAAAGATAGAACTAAATAAAACATGCTCGGATAATTTCAATTCAATACCTTAAAAATATTTTGTGTAGGGATCTGGTTCCGGTTTTTTTTTCAAAATCCTTTTCCGGTTTACTAATTATGCTATAATTTTGCTTCTAAATATCGTAGAAACAAAAATAGACTATGTTTTGGGGAAATTAAATGTTTGGGCTATAAAATAAAAACATAAAAGAAATTTCGAAAATTTTCACCAAAATGGCGAATTTTGGGTATTTACATACCTTAAATAAAATAGAATGAATCTGAAATCTATAAAAAAAGTATCTTAATACATGAGAGCAATTTTATATAATTAAAGAGCAGTTGAGTTCTCTATGAAACATATACTAAACAGTTATTAATAAGTGTTACTTTGTTTAAAAAAGCAAATGTGAATGAAGAAATTGCAAAGCAACAGAATTCTTTCAATGTCAGTGTTAAATCAAAGCATTTCTTTTACATCCATGGAAAGTAAAACTGTTCATAAAATTCCACTTCAACTCGATAAAACGATATCGCTTTGATTTTTTTCAAAAATCAAACAGAAATTTAAAACTGATAAAATAACGGATATTTTCAAAACTACTGCTCTCAAAATATTTGAATACCTTCTACCGCATACCTAGTTCCTCTCTTTGAAAACTACCTATGCAAACTTTTATTCTTTAAATTCTACTTTTATTCTTTAAATTCTACTACACGAAACTGAATCGAGAATGATCCGCGAATCAAGAGGGAATTAGAAACAAAACCCAATTGTAATATCTGACTTTGGAGTGGGTTCTTTAAGAAATACAAACAATAAAACATACTCACAGAATCTTGCACCTTTTCGTCATGTGTATGCATCTAGAGTTTTTTTCATGAAGTGTCTACAATAGAAAAACAGAAACCAAGCAGAAGAAATGTTAAAAAAAAATTCCAAGTTTTGTACCAAGTTTGTAGTTGCAAATTGTTCCACCTTGTGAGTAATTGAGAATTTTCCCCGGTTTGAGCGAAGGGAAAATAAAACATCAAAGATTTATTTGTCTTTGCAACACGTGCATTTTTTTTTTTGTGTTCTTATTTGCGCTGTCATTCGTTAAGTCTGCGATTTATTATGTAAGAAAGGTTAGAACGAAGGTTAAGAAAAAATTGCCTTTTGTGTTCGTCTGATTTTTAGTGCGTGAATTAATTTTCATACAGTTCCAAATTACCAGCTAGTATTAATTTTATAGAATTATTATACAAAACTATAAAAAAACAGAAAAATAAATAACATTAAAATCTGTTCACAAAAACAACATGCACAACGAATATCGACAATGGCAATTCTTAGTGCAAAATATCAAAGATAAAAAAAGGGCGACAAAAAAAGAGCAGAATTTGAAAAAGCACCGATTTTACATTTTATTTATATGACGCATATCTTCCTGTTAATACTTCTTTAAAGATTTCCTTCTTTTGTATACAGCTGAATCACAATATCGGAAAGAAAGTGATTCATTTTAGACCCCCCCTTTCCCCCCGATAAACTCTAACCAATTTAGCACAAAAGTGATCTTATCTCATATAAGGAATTTGGGCAAGGATGGCAAAAGCAATTCTAATACATAATTTTAATTCAGATTGAACAGAAAGATTTCTTAAAAGACCCAAATATCTTTGCGATTTCAAATGGGGTGATGAAATGGCATTCTTTAGTTTGGAGACATGACAACACCTAGTTGTCACAGCATGTCCAACATAACCTCAAAATTATTTGCTTTATTTTTTAATTTAAAAATATGTAAAAAAAGAATAGGCCATAGATAACTTAGAATTGTGCGAAAAGTCACTTGAATGAGTTCTATGAACGTCACACTATAAAACAACACGAGGGCTAGTGAAGACGAAACTTCTAAATTTAAACCTGGGCTTTGGTCATGTTATGTATACATTACAAAAGCTCATCCACATTTGGCTTTAAAGCACTTTCACATTGGTAGCATGAGACGAAGATCTAGAGAGACTTTGGTGTGAATCAGCCTTAACAACCTCAAAAAGCTTAAGCGTAGTGATGTGAATAGCTTACTAATAAGTATATTGAAATAAAAAATGAGATAAATAGACATTTTTAACACAGAAGGAGATTTGTTACTCAAAAGTTATTTTAAGTATGCATGATTAACACTGAAGCTCATACTACAGGGATATTCAAACACCACGATGTGATATTGAAATGAAAATGAGCCGGATGTGTGGGTTGTGGTTCTCTCATGTTGCAAATCCTCCAGGGTCTGACGAAGTCAGACAAGATCAATTAAATCGTTGATTCTCAAAAAGTCCAGCACAAGAAGGGGATCCGTGTAGATATTTTTGCTTGTGAGATTTATACAACCCATTATGTGCTTCAGGGAATCCTGGTGATCTTGACACCTTGCACAGATGGAGAAGATCTTCTTGTTCGCTGAGAATGAAAGGCACTTGATGCGACCACCAGAAAGACGAGAAAGCATTGTCTGGGAGCATCTGTCACACTTGAAAGCTAGGGCCAGTCCAGGTCTATTACCCGCATACAAATTATGAGTGGGAAGCGCCCTCCACTCCACCAAATTTTGAGATTTTTTTAACGAGTATAATTCCAGATAGGTAAGGTGGATGTAGAGGGAGTTGGAATATTACAGCTCTCCTTTGCTAGTTTGTCCGCCATTTCATTGCCATAAAGTTTGACGTGACATGGGATCCAAGATCCTCTCCTACTGACAAATAGGTGGCACAGTAGGACAGCATCCTGGACAGTATGGCTATGAACAAAAGATCTCCTAAGAGCGTCCTGATAATGTTCTATTGAGTTACGGCCAGTAGATCCAGCTGGACAATCCTTACGGCCAATATTTTCACCAAAATGATTATTTTAGTTCAAGTTTTATAGAAGAACTGCTTTGTACTACATTTTTACACTAACTCTGCATTTCGGAATAAAACTAGTAAGAAATTATAACAATTGCTATCGAGCACCCCCACTTTTACCACAATGGCATTACTTTTCTCGGTACGCACTTTATTCTTATATTAAGAATTATATTTTACTTTTTAGTTCCATTAACTATAAAAACGTGTCATTTTAGTTTTTTTAACTATAATTTTTTTTTTACTTTATGTTAATTTAGGAAATTCAGCTACGGGAATAATTTTTACAAATTTTTGAAATATCCGATTAATTCTATTAGCCACCACATAAGTAAAATTTCAAATATATTTTGTCTAGAAAAGTTTCTTTTTTAAAATTTCATTTCAGGATACAGTTTTTAAATTGATTTTTCGTTTTCTTGATTTTGCTGCTGAGTATGAGTGTATGGATTTTTCTTGAATGTACGGAAATACTTAGTATTAAAATTACTCCAAGAGATTCAAGTTAGATTTCCACAGTTCGAAAATTAAATAATAAAGGTTTTCTATCAAATAATTTTAAAAAGTTTAAAACAAAATAAGAGAAATTTTTATTTTGATTACTGTATATGTTAATGTTTAGAAATATTTAAATTGTTTTTAAAATTAAAGAAAAAAAATGTACTTTTAAGATTTTACTCCAGCCATTTCTTAAAGGTAATATTTTGGTGAAACAAATATTTATTATAAATAAGGAAATCAATATAAGACACTAACTCTGAATTCTCTCTATCTAACGGGTTACAGCAGCGAATTCTTACACTTTATTTACTAGAAGATGTGTTGTGTGTTCCTTCAGAACAACGTCAGGACACACACGTCTACAGTGACTAGCCAGAAACTCCGGGAGCTGGTTTAGGAAGTTGTCATGCATCCTCCATATAGTCCGGATCTGACATCAAGCAATTACCATGTTTTCCTTGTATTGCGAATCTCTTAAGTGTTAAGAAATTAGCACCAAGAGAAGATCAGGAAAATCGATAAGTAGAAATTTTCGCCTACAGGGACTAAGATTTATATGAAAGGGGCCTTAGGAAGCTAACTTTAAAATGGCAACAGACTATAGAACAAAACAGTGCATTTTTTACCGAACGTAAAATATGCACTGCAATAAAACGTTCACGTAAAAATATTAAATTTATTTTCCCCCAAAACTAAAATATATATCGTATGCATGTTTTCATTTAGATACAATTTATTTTAAAAAAGCATTACTTAAATACATAAAATATTTTACACTCACACATAAAAGAAATGCACACAACATAATTATGAATGATTTAATGAAATCACTTTCCCACACTCAAATTTCTTTAAAAAAATTATAAAATTTAAAAATATTTATTTATTTATTTCGTACGTAAAATTATTTTTAAAATATAAGGCACTATTTAGAGGAAAAAAATATTTTGGTTTACTAAATGCAGACTCATCCTGTGTATAAGTAAACAAATTTGGAAGCACATAGTACAATAGTTTTTAATAATAAACATGAAGGCATTAATTTGATATCCGTACGATGCCCGTTGTGACGCATGTGCGTCCCCCCCTTGAGACATCTGGGACTTGCTTCCCACCACCAGGTCAGTTTTTAGAAGAATGATGACCACACGTGCAAAAACACCTGCAGTCGCTAATATACTGCGACGGACGTGTCTTAATTAGCCCCTGCAACCTTTGACCCGAGGGGAAGCATTTCGCCATCACCGGATGTGGGGTGTGAAAGGGAACGCGCGGACGTCGGTCAACCGTAGAGAAGGAGGGAGTGAAGAGCGGAAACTTCGCATGGAACGGACATCAACAAGATCCCTCCCCCACAAAATTATTTTGGACTCTAAAATCATCTCATAGTGAAAACTTGTATATTAACGCAAATAATAGCTGTGACAATTAAACTAAATTATTATATTTCAAACACGCTACCATTATTGAATCAAACGTCACACCGTCAAAACATTTCAAAATTTTGCCAAGTTGAGTTATAAAATTTAAATATGGTTACTTTGGTTTGTATCATTAGGTACTGTGTTTGCTATAATGTTTACGTATATGTGTGATCGTTATCTTTATTGGTTCATTTTTACTGTGGGAGCCGTATTAATTTCAAACAATTTGATTGTTTAAAAAAAAGATTAGGGGTGGGTACTTTCCCTGTCCGCCTAATGGTGGACCAACCATTAATGTACAAATTTACAACTGTTCGTATTCATTGCTCAAGTTGTAAAACTGTAATTTACATGAATTATTTATTGAAGTGATAACTTCTTCAACGCATTTCGCGGAAGAGTGAATCTTAATTAAGCATAAGGTTGGGGTATCTAACGCCCACTATTGTGCTCGGCTCGGCAACGCGAGCTTAGTTTTGAATTGAAAATTTTTTAGGCGCGTGTTTTTTTAAGTTAAAATTTCATGTGTGTGTACACTTTTTCCCGTGAAGTTTTATTTTCTTTATTTAAATATTATTAACATTCAGCCCACTTCCACTCAACTCCTGCGAGTGAAAGAGAAAAGAGAAGTTTAAGCGAAAATAATTAGAAAAATAAAAGATTATTCTTATATAGGAGATCGAAGATAAGAAGAAACGAAACATGGAATCTATTTGTTGATTCAGTTGAAAGAGCATATTTAAGTACAAAAATGTGCCAAAAGAATTAAAATCCGAAATTTTAATGAAGGTGCCAATATTTTGATTAATATTAGAGGTTAATGTTTGGTAACTAAGATATTATGAGAAAATAAAAGCATTAATTGTGAAAAAGTACGAACCCCCTCCTTTTTTTTGCTTAGAGAATTTTAAGAAATGTAAACGGCTCTCAGAGCATGAAGTTTTATAGTCTTGCATAGTATTCGGCGTTATATAAGTTATATAAACGGTTTTGCGTATTATCACATTGGTATTGGCGACATTATATGAAAGAAAGCAAATAGTTGCAAATTCGGTGGCGTACTACACATGGGAAATTAGAGATGCCAACTTGGCGAGTTATCTTGAACGTTGGCATTATTGTGATAGTACTAGGTACCATAAAAATATTGTCGTGTCCCAGTCCTATTTTGGACTGAGTTCTCATCGCCGGACGCGCCTCTAAGTGTAGGAGAAAACGTATCATCACCAACAAAAGCCATAACAAAAAATATTTATTTGAGACAGACAAACACAATTAACAAGCACAAATTCAATTTATAAGTGGAAATCTCGGAGTGATTGCCTAATACCTAGATTAATCCTAATACTCAAATCCGATACTTAAATCTAACATTCAAATTTAATATTCCCGTCTAAGTAATCTCAACTATCAGAATTGACAAGGAGACGAACTCTTGCTAACTTCAGGTTGGTACTAAATCTAATTCCTTTGATTCCTTTAATGATTAGTCTAGTACTTTACTTTAAATATATCAAATACTATCAAATACGCGCTAAGCTCGTTGAAGTGATCCGTAGACGAAACTTACATGTAGTTTGGCAATTCCTTCTCTCTCTCTAACATTTACGAAATCTAGACATTATATAGTCGAATTAATTAGCATATAACTATCTCGTGTTTTTCCCGAAGAGGCTGTGAAATAGAATAAATGCTGGCCCCAAAGTTACCCAAGAGGATTAGTTTGGAAATTCACGCGGATAGCCCCGTCACAATATATTGGGCACTGATTGGTGCGATTTATTTTTTGCACTCTTCATGGAACTGATAAGCGTGCCAAGTACGGTAACTTAGCTGATTTCTTAGTTTTGAAGAAGAAATCGTATCGCGGTGCATTTTTGTGCATGACCAGTGCATTTTTGAAGTGAAACTTCTTTGCTCACGGAGTGAATGGGAAATTTGCCCAGTTTTGCGTAACAGTGAAAAAGCGAACGGAAGTAGTGATTCCCCCATTCCTCCGAAACGTCGCCATGGTGAGGAGATAGCGAGCGGGAGGAAAAGAGAGCGGGGGCGGTTCCCAAGTGACTTACGTCATATCCGTGAAAAAGTTGGACGATTGCTAAGGTGGTATGGAGTGGGGAATCTTGTATTTGAACTGAAGGCGCTTAGGTATTGGAGATATTAAGTGAATATGCTACTCGTAACGAACTCACATGGCTTATTTTCGTAGCTTTTATGTAATAAAGGCGCCGTTTTCAACGAATAAACGCACCCAAAATATTACCATTATATCGCTCTTCCAGTTACGGGAATGTCTGGGACATTGTGTATATGTCACTAACGTTCTTGCCAGAATCACTACGGATAGCGTCTTGTAAACAAACACAGCGACTTCTGTGAGTGATGCATTAAGTTTATATTTTTAATTTTTATTTCCATTGAATTAAAATTAATTCTGGTCAGAATGCCTAGAACAAATGAAAAAAGAGGAAAAAAGTTTCGTGAAAGGAAAAAAAAAAAAAAGGAAAACTAGCAGCAAGTTTAGGCGAAAGTCAATATATCACCAGGTAGTTCTGCCGCAGCTTTTATCATCTTTATCCATAAAGTTTTAGTGCTGTACACATCAGAGACTGCTGAAATCATTGGATCCGATGATAATTAAAAGATGATTATCTTAACTGGAGACTTTAATGTTAATTTTGCTTCAGAAGAAGCAAATCCACTCATTGAATTCTTGAAACAGACACTAAATTTGGCAATGAATACTGATTCAAGAGAAGGAAAAACTGTATACGGAACCACGATTGATGTAGTTTTCTCAGATTTTCTTGATTGACTACAATTGAGGATTTTTATATCCTACTTCAGTTACCACACACCTATTGCTTCTTTTTTGGAAAATGATGATACAGAAAATTGCATAAAAATATTTTCATACAATAAATGAAGTTCGAATTTTATTTGTGATTAAAGTAAGTTCTCTCAGCAGTTTAATATAATTAGATGTATTCCTGCCTTTTCGGCCAACGTCGCCAAAGAAGTTTCACTTCTATCGCGTGGCTTTCCACGTTTTTTTTTATGTGAATAGTTTTGCAGAAATCAGTTCTAAGTCTCAGGGCAGCCAATATAGAGTGCTTCCTTACCAATTGCTATCTACCAATAGCAGTCAAGTCTCTTATACAACATCATGAATTTTTCCACCGACTTCAGATGCCTTCCGAAGATGTCACCTTGACCACACCCCCTTGCCACCTCCTCTCAACCAATTAGGAGACTTTCTCTCCCATCAAGGCTCTGCCACAATCGGGACACATATATGAGTACTATCCAGATATGGAATGGAAGAATACTCCGCGTTCATTTCCCAGCGTCATCCAGCTTCAGAAATCGGTTCTATAGCTTTTGCTTTTTACTTCTTATTTTTTTTTTGTAGTTTATTTTTTAAATTCGTTATGTTTTTTCTTATGCCATGTATATTAATATTTTTTTTATTATTATTCTGGTATATAAAATTAATTTTTTATTGTTTGATATTTATGCAGACGATTTTCATTCGATTTCTTCTCAAACTTAACATTTCCATAGTTTGTGTTCTCGTTTTTCGTTAGCTCGCATTTTGTGCCTAGTGGAACATTTTGTGGAATATTTCACAGCTCCTTTTTTGGCTTCGTTCTTCCGGTGTGGATACGTTTTTTTTAAGTAAATTTCTGTTCCTTCGTATAAATTTTTACACACACTCACTATGGCCACCAATGATATTAGTATTGTTGCAAACGCGAATGAATGAATGTTAAAATACGCCGAATATTCTGAAAGGTTTTTTACTATGTTGCCTGCATTAGGAAAGAAAGCTACAATTTTAGAATGGTGCATAAAGATGGTTTAATTGGATCCTCATATGAATGTTTGAAATGTGGGAAAAGCAAGAAATTGTGAAAGGAAGGGAAAGAAGGTCGTAAATGATCGTTTTGAAAATGTGCGTGTGTGGTATCGAAATTTTTAATTAATTAATTTTAATTATTTGAAATTAATTTTTAAATAATTTTGTACTAATGATTTTAAATTTTAAAGAGTACTTTAATTTTGCAAGAATTTTTCAGCTGCAACTTTTCAAATGCTTTCAGCTTTTTAAATGCTTTTTTGTTATTATCTCACTTTTCCGCCATCTTGAATTTCGCGCTCTTGTATTAATTCTTCTGGAATGGTTGCTATTCCGAAGCACAACACGCTAGACCTCACGAAATTGGCAATTTTTCAAAATCACTCTAACCAGTGACTGATTCTGCAATTTCCCCAACATATTTATTATATAAATATAATCTACATAAATAATTTACATATAAATAAATATTTTTAAATAATTAGACTAATTGACAGTTAAATTGTATAAATGCGTAATTATTTAAACAATGCCCTTTACAAAGAATGGATGGAATAAACAAATCCACCGATGAATGAGCGAGAAAAAGAGAACTATTTAGTCCGCATGCGAAAATGTTATTAAAGAAAAGCAGTACATCCGAACAATTGGATTATCTTGCCCAGAATAAATCAGAAGTTTTTCACTTATATGGTGTGATCATAAGCACACACAATTTTAATTTCTATTTATTTGTTCTTTTTTCCTCGAAATTCATTCTGAGCGCTCCTTTTCAGTTCAATTAATCACTGAAGCTGTATCGTCCAACATTTCATTGATAAAGTCCTTAGATTTCGATAAATTTGCAGCTCTTGTAGCTTCCTGGAAAATTGAGTATTTAGTTCCATTAATTGTTAATAAGTCTTATTATGAGACAACACCATTCTTTTCTCGCAACGGTTCTAGTTCAGGCAATTGTTGCGGTATTTTTCTGCCAGAGCTTTCAATAACATACTATCGCAACTTTATTGGCGACATTATATGAAACGAAGCACATGGTTGTCAATTCAGCGCGTACGACACATGCGAAATCTGGGTTGCAAACTTGGCGAGTTATCTTGAACGTTGGCAACTTTACATAATAAATATTTAAAAAAGTGAATTAAAAAAAAACAAGAAAAGTAACGTATGTAAGTATACTTTATAAATAATTTTAATTTGAACTCTTATTTACGTTATTGAAAAAGTTTATTACTTTATTATTAAGTGTGAAAAGATAAACAAGAGTTACGAAAATCTTTTATAGTATTGAAAATAAATTTATCAACATTTCCTATTAAGAATTTTTAAGACCTTTTCAGTAAGTCTTAAAATCATTTTAAAAGTCTATTTTTTTTCACGTCTTACTCCAAAAAAGTATTAGCAATGCATTAGCCAACGTTATAGTTGAATCCATCTTCGGCATAATATCTTCATTGCGTTTTAAATTTTTTAACATTGAATTCCTTTAAAAAGTTTCGTGTTTGTAATAATAACTATTGAATTTGTAATTACAATGATCCTAAAATTGTAACATATTTTTCTTTCACTGTGAGTAATACTTGATTTTTTCCCTTATTGTTAATTTTAATTTTTACAGTACAGAAAAATATAAATTTTTCCTGTGTTTCTCTCAATTTCTGCAAGGGAAATTAATTATATATTTTTGAAGTAAGTGGTTTTGCAATTCAATTATTCTAATTTGTCTTAGAAAAGAACGCAAAATAACTCTCTCTCTATTATACATATTAATTTTATGTTTTAAATTTTTTTGTTTTTCTTAGAATTGCTTTTCTCAAGATCCGAGTAAAAACATATTACACCCAACGATATTTTCTTCCATGATGTATTTCTTAAGTAGCAGAGTGAGGTTACATTCCATCTACTTGTGACGTAATACATGTATAATATTCCTTAATACAAGCAAGCATATAATTTTTTAAATAATATAAAACAAGTATTAAGAATCATTGTACTATTCAGATGATTTTGTTTAAATATAATTATATTCCTGGATTTTTATTACTTATTTAATGTTATTTTTTAATCTCTTCTCTGTAAGTGTTACGAGGTACAGGATATTAAACCAACCAGCTGTCGTTAAGAACATCTTCAAAACTAATAAACTTTTTTATCTGAGAACGAGGCTATAGCTCGTATGATTATCAAGCTATTAAACTGACGTCACGTAGGAACAAACAAGCAATGGACTAAATTCATGTGACGTCACGATCACATGAAAACCGTGTCACGTGATTACGCTGTGGTTTGTTTTCTACTATCGCTAGGACTATTTTGCTATCGCAGTTTCACATTGTACTTTTAAAAATGTCTCATTTTGCTAAAATGGTTGCTCAATAAATAAATGAAAATATGATTGAGGAAAAAAATCACATTTTTTCATATACCAGTGTAAAATGTGAGTGTTTTGAAAGCATGTTGAAACGTGAGGATTATAAACCATCTCCTCACTGTTTATTATGTATACAATTACTTTGAAGAATATTTTCAATACCGACGCCAGCTTAAACCAAGCTTTATTCTCACTATTTTTGTCTTCACGAAAGAAACCTATTCAAAAAGGATTTTCACAAGCATGCTAAAGCTACAATACGATTTTAATTATAAACCGTACAAATTATCAAGGCAAGCATTGCACTTTGTATGACAAACCCATGGGAGTCACTAGTAATTATTTAACTTGTTCTTAACTTAATATTGATAAATAAATTATCAAATACAGTGAGCAGTACTGATACATTTATGACAGTGCTTCTCAAACTGTTACTGTTTGCGGCCCAATAATCAATCATAAGTTTCATCGCGCCCCTCTTCCCATTCAATAACAATGCATTTAATTCAATAATACTATACATTGAAGCTAAAGTTACAATACGACTTTAACCTCTTCATTACCACCGACGTATATAAACGTTTCGTTAAACCAAAGCGATTATTGCCCTGGATGTATATATACGTCTTTCCAAAGTACGATATTTTCTGTGCACTGCTATTCCTAAGATCACTCAGAAGGCTTTGGAATGCAATAAAAGAACCTTGAGAATATATATGTTCAGAGGATTTGCTTATTTATTCCTTTTCTCCCCCCCCCCCAATACATCACATACGCCCACCCACGTCGAAAACTGTGGCTTTGGGGAGGGAATCACACAACTTTAAATAGGCAGTTAATGGATTAAAAATGCAAACCGTGAAAATTATCCAGATAAATATTCATTTTTGGTTATAATATTATATATGACAAGCCCATGGGGTCACTGGTAATTTTTAAACTTGCTCTTAACTAAGGGTTGTTAAACTAATTATATACAAAGCAGATTGTACATTACTGATACATTTATAAATTTATTATATCAATGTAAATGTGTATTTTATTTGTTATTATGAAGAATGTAGTTTCTTTGTTTTCCTTCCATAAATTTTCTTAAATAATATTTTGTTTTAGACTTTTCAATATGCTCGCGCCCCCTTGTAGAATTATTATGCCCCCATAGGGGGCGCGCCCCACAGTTTGAGAAACACTGATTTATGAGTATATTATATCCTTGTTAATGCGTATTTTATTTTTTATATCAGAATGTATTTTGTTTTGCTTCCTTTCAGTAAATTAATAATTTTTTAAAATAATCTTTTATTTTCATATTTCGATATGCTTGCCCCCCTACATAGGGTTATCCTCTATCCAAGGGGGTAGCGCTCCACAGTTTGAGAAACACTGCATTAGAGCATTTAGATGGAGATGTATAAAATAAATATCCCAGGATTTTGTAAAAGGTAACTATAATTAAAGTTTCAAAACGCTTTAAAAAAAGAACCACTGATCAGAATGACCTCAAATTTGAATCGAATATTATTGAAGAAAGGGGAAAGAGTATGGAACAAGACAGAAAGTAATTCCAAATTTTAGCAACAGATGGCGCTGTTAGCATCATAATTTAAAAGGGTTTGTTTAGAAAGGACAGTGAATCGCGCGCGTAAAACAACAGCTAAGGTGTAAGTTTCACGTTAAGCTAAGTGTACATGACTGTTCAAGAGTGATACTGTTAGTTACGTAAGCCCACCCACCACGGCAAGGTCATATCACATTGGATGTGAAAAATTGGTTTTTAACTGTCCCAACGCCAAAAACTGTATAAAAAGCGTCCATCAAATCGGTTTTTAAATTTCATGTGAGCGGTGCAAAACATGTTCAGTATGCTGTCTACCATTGTCAGCAAGAAGTTTAAATCGAGAAACAGCATGTTTCATAACTGATTGAAGTTTCTTCAGGGTAACGTTCAGATTGTGTTGCGCAATGAGTGACTTAATTCCTCTAAGTGTGCAATCGGAGCACTTAACACAACATCTTTCAGAAGCCCTCCATAGCCAGAAGTCACGCTGATTAAGACCAGGAGATAGAGGTGGCGAGGCTGTCAGGAAATGGCGGCTGATAGCTCTAGCATTTCCAAAATGCCCATTCAGCAGCTGCTTCACTGGATTTGCAATGTGCGGAGGAGCACTATCTTGCATACAAATGATCCCATCCTCACAACCACGCTGTTGAAGATCTGGAATGACGTGGTTGCGCAAAAGACACTCATAGCGCTGACCAGTGATGGTAACAGGACCAAAAGCACTATTCGAAATTGTATGACCCTATAATAAATGATGCCATAAACCCATACCACACAAAAACTTTTCCAAGATGAAGTGGTACTGGTTGAGTTGCGAGTGAATTTTCTGTTCCCCATATTCAGAAATTCTGTGAATTGATATATTCTGTCAGATGGAAATGGGTTTCGTCTGACCACAAAATTTTCAACGGACATTCATTGTCTACTTCCATGCCAGCAAGAAATTCTAAAGCAAAAGTCTCCCTTGCTAGCAGGTTAGAAGGAAACAACTTCTGCACATGGCTAATTTTTTATGGATAGCATTGCAGGGATGTTTTGTAGAATTTTATGCACCATGCTCACAGGCCTGTCCAGTGTTTGAGCAATTCACGGAGCCCTGCTCGGTTGCAAGCCACCGCTCGACTCCTGTACTGTTGTGGCCACTTCTTCAACCACCATCGAATTAACTTTTTCCTCCCTCTATCAGATTGACCATGAAAAGAAATTGTATCTTCGAATTTTTAAATCATTTTCTCCAGACCCAGGACAGTCATCGAACCAAATCCTTTTTTCATACTCTTGAGTGTCTGGAACTGCAGAGCTATTGGCGTGGTCATTATTTTTGTAAAAAAGCTTTACAAGCAAAACGCGGTGCTTCAGTGAAACAGTCATGGCGAAATTCTCAGACGTGAAATGAGGAAATGTCGTGTATCCGGCGTTTTTATAACAATTGAAATGAGTCGAATGCATGGCAGGTATTTTCATTTACATATTCGGATGCTTACAGCGCCATCTGTTGATTAAATTTGGAAATATTTTTTTCTTATTTCATACGCTTTCAACCCTTCATCAATAATATTACGTTCAAATTTGACATCATTCTGATCAGTGGTTCTTTTTTTTTAAATAGCGTTTTGAAACTAACTTTAATTATAACCACCTTGTACATTATTTCACCATGTAGAGTTCAAAAATATACATCTTATATCTAGTAAATTTTACCTAAAATCTTTATATGAAAAATAAATTTTAACTTTACAATAAGCGAACAAAAGACAAAATTTGGACACAGAAAATAGCTTTTGTTTAATTCACTTTTTCATGCATTTAGTTTGTTTCATTATTTTGTTTTATAATTTCTGGGCAGGATATTTTAGGAGCAGTTTCTATTTAATTCGAGTTTCCTTGTTTTTTGTTTGTATTATTGTTTAATCTTAGATTTTATTGACAGAAAATTTAGACTCCTTTTAATGTCCACTCCTATTTTTTCGTATCAAGCGAATAATAATAATAGCAGTAAAAAAAGAATAATAGTACCAACAACTTAAGGAGAGACTAACTTTTTATAAGAAAGACATATGTAAGAAACGAAAATAGAGCACCCCCCCCCCCCAAGAAAATAAGTAAATATAAAAGGAGTCTACAAGGACAGGATTAAAAAATAAAACAAAAAGTTTATATATATATATATATATATAAACTTTACTTCCCTTAAATTTTTTCCCGGTTCTTTCCTCTTTATTCTAAGCAGTTTCCTTTAGATTTTTTCCTCTATTGGAGATCTAATCTATTCTTTCGCTGACGTATTTTACTTAAGAATAAAGACAAAATATTTTACGGAAGTTTCTTAACATTCTCACAAACAAAACTTTTTCATGTTTAGAGTGTGAATTTTTCATAAGATTAAGTCTAATTATAATTAATCGATAGGTTTTATCTAAGTTTTTACTTTTACGTAAGTCATTAAGAGTTCTGCAGTTAAGCCCCAAAAAGAATAAACTGTTTTGATTAGAGAAAGAAAACAAGGATTTTTAAAAGTAAAGATTATTCAAAAACCATGTGATTAAGAAATCAAAAGATCAACCCTATAGAAATTAAAAGATGTTTATTATTTTTAGGATAATGTCTGATATAAATCTGATAACACTTCATAAAAAAATTTGTAATGCTTACATATAATAATCTCTTATAATATGTAAAGGAAAAAACTAAAAATGGAAAATAAATAAATAAATTAAAAAATATATAAAAAATAAAATTAAAAAATAAATAAATAAAGGGCGAAAAATTTTACTGATGAATTTGATTTAGTAAATTTGAAAAGAATAAACAAAGTAAATAATAAAATAAAATACAATAAAAATACAACACTTTAAAAATTATAATTAAAACAACCAAAATTCGAAAACAGAAAAAAAAAAGATAAATATATTACGATTACAAAGAAGTATAAAAAAATAAGCCTCATTTCGAAAGTGCAGCAAATATTTGTTTTTAAAGACTTATTTGCAAACGCACAAAATAAAAAAAATGGCAATAGTTTAATACGAAATTTAGTTTTATTGTGCATTTAAAAAAATATAAAATTAAAAATAGTAGCTAGCTGAAAAGGACCTTTTCAGTAAATTATCATTTCAATTTGATAGAACTTGATACATACAATGAAAATCGTTTAACACGAAACTGAGGGAACTGAAATATATTTTCGTTTTAAAGAATATTGCAAAAAAAAAAAAAAAAACACTCACCCATTCAACGAAATTAAGTTTATTGGAGTATATTTTATTTACATAGATATGTATTTTTGCAATTATTTAATAAAAACCAATGAAAAAAAACATTCACAAGAATTTAAGGAATTTTAATACAAAATTTTTAAATGTTTTGAAAAACGAAACATTTATTGAGTTATTGGAAAATTATCTGGTATTTTTCTTTGTATTGTCCTTTTTAGCATGAAATTGTCAAAAAAGTATTCGATGTGGTTTAATTAGCAATGCATTTCATCATTGGAATGTGCGTCTCAATAATCCCGTATACTAATACCTTGCCTAACATAAAATAAAATTAAGGCTGTACACATCTAATGTAACGAATTCTTCCAATGACACAGCAGGATAGTCCAATAAAACAGAAACGTTCTCAAACGTTTCATTAAGTGTTTAGTGTTTTACGTATTCTGCTTATTTCCAAAAGGGAAAACTTTTTGTGTTAAGAGAAAAAAAATGCATGAAATTACATAGTAGTTTGTAGGGACCGTTATATTATTTTGTGGTAACCGATATTTCGTCTTAAGTATTTTCGCTTTAAACGTATTTCACTGTATAATGTAAAAATAGTCAGCACCATTATGGAGCCACCCCCAACTTGTATAGTGTCTTGTTGACAAAGGTCAATGGCTTCAATGGGATTGCGCCGCTCATGAACCACACTATTAGATCTTAGCAACCAGAATCCTGACTGATTTTGCTAAGCAATGTTTACCCAGTCATCCAACCGATATGTTCACGAACCCAACAGAAGTGATTCAGCAAATGGTGAATTGTTAGTAAAGATTCTGGAGTCGGTTTTCTGTTACCATATGCCATTAGCAACACATAAAAGCACTGTTCTCATGGATATGTTTTCTGTATATCGGACATTGATTGCCTTTGTTATTTGATGCAATGTTGTTTTCTTGGTCACACTGAACACTCTACGCAGACGTAACTGGTGTTGATCATTAACCCGTTCAGGACATGTGATCACGCGTTTCTTCCTCCAGGCCCACTGCATCATATATATGATTGCGCTTTTCCTGCTCTGAGGCCCATGATCACAGCGGTGTGATTTGAGTTTGGAACGTTTTTAAAAATTTTTTCAAGGCACTAGATGGCGGTTAATTTTTTTTAAAATACTGTTTCACAAAACTTTGAGCCTTAATATGTGCTTTTGGCTTTGAATTTTTAAAAAATTAGATCCGGGATATTTATGAATGTAAACAACTGCACATGTTTAACTTTTTCGAGAGAATTGGGGTTAATTGCGCTCTGGATTTTTGTTCATATTTGGACTAAGTTTTAAAAAAAATAGAAAAAAAAATGGAAAGCTTATTTGTTAACTGGGTATCAGACATTCATAAAAAGAGCACTTTTTTTATTAAAACGAAAGCATTTTCTTTAAAATTCGTAATTGTTTTTTTTTAATACAGCGAAAATTTTTGTACTGTGTATTCAGATATTATCAATGGTAGTAAATTGTAAATTTTAGAGTATTTGATTGTATTAAAGTTTTATATGAATTTTTAAAGAAATTAGACTTAGCAGTGAAATTTGCCCGGTCCCATGCGTGCGTATACTTTCAGAAAGTGCGGGCCTGGGGAAACGTTTCTTTTTTTTCCCGCCGGTCTTGAAGGGGTTAAGAAACGTGGTCGATCATTGATTGTCTATTCCTTATTCTTGAAAAAGGTTAGATATTCTTATACATTTTTATTTCTGGAATAATAGTATGTAAGAAAAGCCGGAATCAAACGATTGAGCATGTTTGCAGAAAGTGTAAAGTACAACTTTTTATCTACAGATGGCGGTTGTAGTCCATATTTTACTTTCAGCTGCCAACTCTAGCTTTGTTTACAAATACCATGGATACAGGTTGCCTTTTTTATTTGTCGTAAGTAGGTAATTATCAGTATATTTTTTTATTGTTTGGATGCACATTTTCGTTTTACTATTTAGATAACTGCAAAATAGCAAAAATATAAAAATATACTCTATTAATGTTGCTTGTAGGACATAGGATTTCATTACCCGCACGATCGTGCGACTTAGGCGTTACTTCAATCATTGCAGTTATAAAGGTTTGTGCATGGCATGTGAGTTTTCTTTTTTGTTTCAATACAAGCCTACAAAAAAGCAAAATATATTGTAATAAAATTAATATCATATTTTCTAGGGGGTTGTCATGAGCGAGTACCTTTTTTCTGTCTCTGTCTCTTTTTTGCGATTAGTTTTCTCTTTCATGCATCTGTAGAGGGGATGGCATTTTCATCCTCTACACAGATATCTTCATCCATATCTCTTCCTTCCCCGACAAAAAATCTAGGTTTTCCGGCGGAAGTTGGTCAGGTGTGGTTTAAATTTTTAAAATTTGTTTTAACTAATAAAATTCTTTGATACATTTAATTTTTTTCATAGAATACTATATTGACATTTAACCAAAAGGATTTTCAGGCGTCTAAAAGGAAAAGAGTTCTCGTACAAGAAAATTTTTTGCGACTGAGGAATAAATCATATACGAAACTTAATGATCTCTCGGATGATGACTATGCTGCGGATAAACTACGTATACTGGAAGGGAAATAAAGTTCAGATGAGATCGATGAAGAAAAGCATAGAAACATTTGTAATGGAAGGGCAAATTTGGATCATCCCTTGCCATCTAGGTCTCTTGAGCCCATTTATTTCATTGTTTTAGCTGTAGCCAATTCTTGGTTTCATTACAAAAAAAGATGTAATATCCTATAAAATTCATCTAAAAAATCAAAATGGATCTCTTAAATTTTAAGTTAGAGATAGCTGAAGAGTTATTCCACCTACTCACAAATATATTTCAATTGATGATGATGATGACAGTGTTGTAAATTCTCCCGCAAAAAGATCGAAGCACTATATATAATCCGTCTTTTAAAAGGCCTTGCCGGGATAGAAAGCATGACATGTTTATTCATTTTCGATGTGTTGATGACATTTCAAGGCCTCGCAATTCCAAATTTGAAAACTGCGAAAGAAGTTCGAAAACTCGTTGCGAAAAATTAAATGTTTATTTATGCTTGTAAGAAACAAAAACATGCTTTAAAGATTTCCACAGTAAATAAATAATGAGTTGATAAAAGAATTAATTATACATCGATATTTTCCTTATTTGTAACAATTTTAGTTGAATTAAGTTTGTTTAATTTATCAACTTAGAGCATAGGTTCTCAACGTGGGCGGTAACGCCCCCTTGTGGGCGTTTGAAGCTTTCAGGGGGTCAGTAAAAGACTCAGAAAATTAGGGGGCATTGAGATGGCACGGAGGTGCTTGGGAAGATAAACCAAATATAGTCTAAAAAAGACTAAAAAACACGCCGATTATGTACTAACAAAAGTAAACTTTAATACTATTTACTTATGTTGATTGTATGTATTTAAATCATTTCTATATGGCATGTAAAAAAAAATTGGGGCTTTAGAAAAAAATTAAATTAAAAAACATATTCTATTAGTAATAGAATATTTTTTAAAATTTAACTCTTGTTTTCACCATGTATTATGTACACTCTTATTTCTCTAGTGTGGGAAGGGGTGGTATTGAAATATCTACTATAGAAAAGGGGCCCCAGTTCAAAAAAGGTTGGGAACCTATGACTTAGAGCCATAAAATGTATAACTCGTAAAATTTCACACGCGATGGTTTCACAGGAAAAACCCAACCCGCACGATCGCAAGGGGAAGCAAAAAATTTTCTATTGTTTTTTCCAGTGTCTATTGGGTCAATATAGTGTTAATAACCAGAAGAATTTAATATTTAAAGATAAAAAATATTTTAGGCCCTAAAGGGATATGATGGTAGTCAACACCTGAAATTAGGTATTTTCAGCCTGTTACTGTGGATCAAGGAACTTTAATGACAATAACCTTGCACCTTGTTCCAACTAAAACTACGCATTAAAAGTCTGTTAATTCCCGTCGTATGGAAAATCCTGTCATAAAATTTTCACATAAAAATAGTGCAAAGAAATTTCTTGACAGTTCCTTGCTTATTAATTTTTTACGCTATGCTGCTGTCATCTGGATATTTTCATATATTGCTATTGCATTTCATTTGACAATACAGTGTATATAAAAGAATGTAAATAATATTCTATAAGCTTACTTTAAATATCAAGCTTTAGCTTATCTGAAAATATTAATTTTTTATTGTCTAATCTGAATATAAACATGGAAAACATATGTTGATGTTATGCTTCGTCTGGTTAAGTTTTTGCCATGAACTCCTTTTCAATTGGCTTCATTGAGGAATTCTGTAAATTTCTTCTAGCATGTAAATAGATATGCTTGCAAATAGTGATTTATCTCTTATGGAAATATTTTTGATAAAGAAACGATATCAAAATCTCATATTCACGTTTTATAAGATACATATTTTAATGACTAGCAGGGATTATGGCTTTAGAATGAGCAAAAATGTATTGGAAATAATGAAAAACAACGGATATCTTTTAATAGCAAAACTAATAAAGCATGTGAATAAATTACGCTAGACTTCCTTTATAAATATACAGGGTGATAAAAAACCGTGGGACAAATTTTGAAGGGTGGTAGAGCTCACTAAAACAAAAATTTTTTGTATTGGAATATATTGGTGGAAGTGCCGCGTTTTTAAGGCACGTACAGAAAAAAATAACACATTAACGGAAGCATAAAAGTTTATTAGCAGCATACAACGAATAATCCGTACAGAAAATGTTAAAACAGTTTTATAAATTGCATCCACCAACAGTCCAGCAATAAAACTCTCCAAACGGTTGGTTGACTGACATATAGACGATATGCTATCGCCCTTGTACTTGGACCTGGTGTTTTGGCCACATGGTCCATGATGACTTCTTCCAGATGTGTTTGTGGTACAGTCGTCGATCTACCTCTTCCATCAGTATTGGAGAAAAAATGAACCATTTTCTCAAAGCTGTTCATATTCACACAAAATGTTTCAGTGATGTAATTGCTGAAACATTTTGTTTTTTGGCATGCGTCTACTTGAAAAGCGTTCCTGATACAGCGGTAGCTCTGCTCTGCCATACTATTAACAGCACCGTACATTAGATGCATGTCTGCCTTTTCGCTATTAGTAAAATCACTCATAACGACTGAAATATCAAGCAAAATGCCGATTTTGGTGGTGCAGCAGATCACTGGCACACCACTTTGCTGCCTTCAACTATCGCCAATATTGCTAGCCATAAAGGTCACCAAGCATGTATAACGGTTGTTGGATGAAATTTCTAAGACTATTTTAACATTTTCTCTATGGATTTACTCGCTAAGCATGCTGCTAGTGAACATTTTATGTTTCTTTTAATGTGTTATTTTTTTCGGTTTCGTGTCTCACACAACGTGGCACTTTTACCCATATATTCCGAAGGAAAAATTGTTTGTTTTATTGAGCTTTACCACACATCAAAAATTGTCCCGATTTTAGAATCACTCTGTATTATAATAATAAAAAATATATGTAATATATATATTAAATAACATATAATATTTATGAAGCAATATACTAGAAACTATATATATAATGGAGTAATAAATTTGAGTTAATAGAAAAGTGCAATAAAATTTTGAGCCACATAAAATATCTATTGATAAATACATTTATTTGGATTTAAAATTCTGTATTTCGACGTTTTCTCATATCTTTTGCAATAATATTGTTTATTCGTCTGTCGGATTATTTTAAAATGAAAAAAACAGCTTTATATTTTATTTATTGTCTCCAAGAGATTATATTTTTAAATCTCTTCCTATTTTAAGATCATGCATAGAAATATGCACCTTTATTTGGTTTTTGAAGTTCAAAAGATGTATTGATAATAACATTACGTAATGATATATAAAATAAGAAGTAATTTTTTATGCCTCGAACTGAAGTTTTAATCAAGAGACCCATAAATTTTTAAGATAAGGACACCATCGAAATTTTCTTTTTCTTTGACATTCTAGTTTTGGGAGGAAAAACTGGTAAAAAATAATCTAGTTTTTTTTTTGTTGACAGATAGTGAAAATATAAGTATATAAGTTACTTTACACCTCAGATTTACTAATTACCCCTTGTGAAACAGTTATGGCTAAAAGTATACATAATTCTTCTATGGTAATGGGTGACGATTGGTTCGATGAAGATCCTGAATGTTGAAACGTACATCTATTTGTTTTAGTTAGAATTATGTCCTTGAAAGAGTTATCAAAAAATTGTTCAAACTATGACAAAACATCATAGCAGTCTCCAAGTAAAAGAAAACAGCCAGGGTTTGATATTAATGGAAATCTAGGTGGTGCAACATTTGGTTCTTGCTTAGCCAAAATCTTGTCATCATTATTTTCAGATTTACTTGCTTCACTGAAGGGCTTTTATAACTTTCTTCGTTAAAACTTCCTGATAAATTGGTAAATTCAAAATCGTCAGAATCGCTCAGTATCAAATAACTTTTTCTAAGCAAGTTACAAAAACACTTAGTAAAAATTAATTTCTGGTTAACTCTTTACTTTTATATTTAACGCTATAAAAGGGATATATTACCTTTTCCACACCCAACAACTGCCTTATAACAAAAGCTAATCATAAAAATGCACTATGAGGTTTAAACAAGTAAAATGCTCTTTATAATGGAGCAATAAGTTTAGATATAATCTAGTCTATCTATTTTTACTAGAACGAATCTCAGATGCATTCGGGCAACCGACTAGCGGTAGTTGATGTCTGGGGGTTCGAGTAAAGGTCAGCCATAACAACTTTAAAATTCAAATTTATTATCCCTTTGTCTTAAACCACATAACTAAAGGTAGGAAATACACTAAGTAACTTATTAGAAGAGCAATCGCACGGCTTAAGTCTACTTAACATATAAGAAAATTTGCTCAACTTACTCTTAGAACACTTCGGCTTCTCGCTATAATTCCTCGTTTATCTCTTACTTAATTGTACAAACTCCGATCGTAATTCTTAAGCACACATACACAATTTTACATCACTTCTATTTAACAATTATCAATAATTGACCATCTATCGACTAACATCTCGTACTTAAATATCAACGCTTAAATAGACAACTCGTTTGAATAATTCACGTCTTCTTCTTCGGGGGAAAGTTTTCAATTGAACATACAGCTAAAAAGAATAAATTTACCCTAAGAGGTTCAGTAAAAGTTTCATTAATAAAATGATGCTAGATACAAGATCACCCGTGTTGGACACGGACATGTGCAAATTTGCTGATAACTTTCACCCGTGTCTGACCTGGGAAAATGCGTTATGGGGTTAATGAAGAAAAGACAAAATACTATTGACAGAATACTAAATCTTTCACGGAGAAATTCAAATTACCAAAAAATATTGCGCTTTCTATTAACAATATGTTAACAAATCTTCTTAAAAACAAATGTTTAAAAAAATACTCGTTTTGATTTATGAAACTTATTTAAAACGGAGCAGAGCTCGTATTAGACTTTATTATAAAACAGCAAGAAACTTTATAAAACTCATCAAGTTTTATTCAATACAAAAATTTTAATACACTAATATCTTAATGAATATCACTTAATGAGAGCAGAAAAACTATTGAATCCTAACGAATAATAATAACATTACACTTTACTTGAGATCTTGGAATACAGCCAAAAAAGAGCCAAATCTAACATAAAGTAGACAGTTTTAATTATCAAACCCACCAACTCTAACAAGACTCATTTTTCAATTACAATCTCAACCTCTCACTTGCAATTACAATCTCAACCTCCCACTTGCAATTACAATCTCAACATTTTTCCTATTCAACTTCAGATACAATTAAATAGAAAACGTTATTTGCATATAGCAGGATCCTTCATAAGGCGAAGATGTCAAATTAGTTAAACATATCTGTAAAATAGAACTCCGTAGAGGTTAGTTTGAAAATGCGATGAGATCTCACACACTACTTACTGTATTCCGGTATATTTAACTTTTCGTACTCATTTTAGGAACCAATCAGTTACGAAGATCACCTACTAAATGTAATACACTCACTTCCAAAAGTTAAGCACGGAGAGGAAAATACTAATTTCCGGAAGCCAATCAGAATTGAAGAGGATGCAATTCGCTGCAGAGGTAAGATGGAAGTATGCAAATATGTTAGGTAAGAGCCAATCGTGCTTTCGTGTCAAGAAATATGCAAAAAGGGCAGTCTTATAAGAAGCCAGCTTTATGAAGAGTTACAGAAGTTGATTTGAAAGTGCTGACAGAAGGTGTTTAAAACTTTCGTTCAGTTTGTTTTCAAGACATACGTGTTTCTATTTCCAGAAAATGAATGGAAGATTCTGAGCGCTGGCGTGCCGTGGGGCGCATTGAAGTAGGACAGTCGATCACAGATGTTGCTCTCTTCTCCGGCGTTCATCATTCTGTAACTTCACGTTTATGGAAACAATTCCAAACCACACAGACAGTTATAGGAAGGCCCGTAGGTTGTCGCCCAAGGGTTACAACCCCCCACGGAAGATCGATATATTGCTATTGTAGCCAATCGGAATCATAGAGCGACCTCCACACGTGTGACATCTATGGTTACAGCGTCCATTGGTAAGGCTATATCTGCAGCTACTGTACGCCAAAGATTACATATGAATGGACTGTATGCCCGGGTACTTCGAGTTTGTGTTTCTGTATCCGTACAATCAAGAGGGGCACGATTAAAGTGGTGCCGGGAATATGGCAATTGGACTGTGTCTGACTGGGGCAATGTCATGTTTACTGATGAGTCAAGATTTGCTCTGGAGCCAGATGACAAGCGTATAAGGATATGGCGTAAACAAGGAACATGCAATCAGCCCCAAAACATCACCGAACATCACACATTCCGAGGCGGAATTGTACGCTGTAGCAGTTGGCCCTACTTTTGTTTTAATGGACGATAACGCACGTCCCCCATAGAGCTGACATCGTCGATGACTACCTGGAGAGTGAAGGGATTGCGCGTATGGCGTGGCCAGCATATTCGCCGGACCTCAATCCCATTGAAAATCCTTGGGATGCTCTCGGCCGTGCTGTATCTTCATGTTTCCCACCTCCAGCCATTCTTATTGAGCTGAAAACTGCTCTACAAGAAGAATGGCGATTGCTTAATTCTGCGGTGGTTGACCACCTATTGGAAAGCATAGTCAGAAGGTGTAAACTTTGCATACAGATGGGGGGATCACATACCCTATTAATGTCCTTTTTTCACTTTATGCTGTTTATTTTCACTTTATACATAATTCTGTTTTAGTCTCCAGTATGACATTATCTGATAACTTACAAAAATTTAATATTGTTTTCATTTCTGTATATAATTATTGATTTTGGTTTATGTATAAATATATATGCTATTTTACTGCTAAATTTTGTGTCAATCAAAGCAGTATTTGTTGATTTTTTTGTATTTTACATCTTCGTGCTTAACTTTTGGAAGTGAGTGTACTATAACTAGATTACATTATTTTAAGTCAGTGCCGCCTGGGTGGCGTGGTTGGTTTGTCGCTGGCCTTCTGCACCTAAGGTTGCGGGTTCGAAGCCGGTGATTTTCATGATGCAGAAAATTGACAGCGGCCATGTCGTATGATTATAATGCACGTTAAAGATCCCTAGTCTGTTTGGCTTGGGTGCTCTCTGCAAAATTAAATCCTACTACAGATTCGCGTCGTCAGAGCTCAGGTACCTCTCAAAGGAGGAAACTGGGCGTCAAAATTACCTGCGTTGATTGCTATCCGCCTATAAGGTGCCGCATTAAAAAGAGATACCAGCTTCAGAGAATTTACTAGGTCTGTGAAACGGTAAAAGCACTAATCCGCAGCCCATTAGAAATAAAAACATATTTTAAGTCAGTAAGAGAAAAATTAAATCTTACTGTATGGGTATATTTATTCTTTAAGTCAAACAGATTGTTATAGTTTCTTTTTCAAACATTTCTGATTATTTCAGTTAAAAGGGCTATATAAATACTAAATATATGTGATTTACTGAATGCTTTTATTATATACTGCTATATATTATTTACTATGAATGTCTTTCATAATGAAATGCAACCGTTTTCAATTGAAGTTTGATATATTATGACATAAACAAAAGAAGTACAAAGCATCCAGAAAAGGAATAAAGCCGAAGAAAATATAATTCAGTTCATTTTAAAAATCACATTGAAAATAAAAGAGCGTAAAGTATTTTATAATGAAAGCAAGATATGTATTTTTTGGGGTTTACTATTGTCAAGTGTACCTTTAAAACTTAACTACTTTACGAATTCCTCTATGTCATAACTTTCTATAAAATAAAGCTCTTCGAATCTTGTAATTTCAGAAAAGCTATTAAATAAATAAACTAAGTCTGAAAAATAAAAGTTATGCAGGACATCAGTACTTGCAGGGGATTTGATAATGTACAAATCATCTTAATGGAAAGTAGTTTTCTGAAGAGCATTTCGAAAATGACACAAAAGCAATTTCTGAAATTTCATACATCTTCAAAACGTTTATTTACTGACAGTTTCCAGGTGTTTTCATTCGCATTTTTGCAAAGCTTCAGCTTTATAGTTTGATTAAAGTGTGGTCACGTGATGTTTATTTTATAATAGAGTGGAAATCCAATCATGCATGGGATGTATTGGATTCAGTAGAACACACAAGGGGGGGGGGGGAGTTCACGGGTCCGGAGCCCCATTACCTTCGATTTTTTTTCTTGATTGACTATTATCTTATGTGTATAGTACGTAAAATTTATTCAGTATTTGTTATCAATAATTAATTTTTTAATTAATGCTCATTATTTATGCAATAACAAATTTTTTTTACTGGTTTTTGTTCACGAAAATCGATAAAATCAAAGAAATATGTTAGAAGGCGTATTGGGGTATAATGCAAGAATGGTGGACTTCCGACCCTGGACCTCCCCTCCCCCCCGAAAAATTTCTGTGTGTGCCACTGATTGGATGAATATATAGTTATTGTTAAACGTTAAAATTTTATCCCTTATAATTGTGTTATTTGCCATTTATAATTTTTGCAAGTTTTGGTATTTTTTTTGTTTAACATTTATAAACCCCGTGCACCACGCAATGTAAAACACGGGGGCATACAACACAGACAAAAGAAATTATTACAGCACAAACATCCCTGCCTTCTCCGGGATTCGAACTCAGTCCCTACGGTACCGCAGTCAGCTTCACTGACCACTATACCGGATGGGCGGCTAAGTTTTGGTATTAATGTATTAAATTCACGATCTGTTTTTTCTTAATGTTTCCCCCATTTGAATTTTTTTTTTCTGAATGAAGGATGTGACGTTAGTGAAGGCACATCTTATAGCTACTGAGAAAATTAGTTAAAATAAACAACAGACAAAACATAAATTGCATCTGTGATAAAATTTCCAAGTGAAATATATTATTATACATCTGTCAAAAAAAAGTCCAATAATAGTCATTTTTTTTTGCCAAAACAATTTTTATTTAACAATATTGGTTGAATGTCATATACAGGGTGTTGCTGAATTCGACCGACAATTTCAGAGGGTTGTTGGTAGGCAACAGGGGGATGACAAATCACCATAGAGCAGTGGTCTTCAACAGGGAACCCTGGGGTTCTACGAGAGATTCCCAGGGGTTCCATAAGTCACAGTAAAAATTGGAAATGAAAATTATAAATATACATGCAAGAGGAATTCATATGTTCTATATGAAGTTTGGATAACCACAAGTATCTAAAGCTCTTCCAGTCATTAAACTGAATATTATATGTATACATAATATAACTTTATTTTGAAACCATTTTAAACTTTTATTATTACAGCAAAAGAATGTTAAAACATTTTTTCTTTATATATACTGCCTACTAGATTGTGATTATTCTATTATTTACAATATCATGTTCCACGAAATAATTTCATTCTCGTTAATACAATGTTTTGCAAAACTAATTATTTTTCTAATGAAAATTTTTTTTTCATTTGTGGGGAAAAATATACATATTATGAGGAAAAGGGAAAAAGGGCACAAGAAGAAGATGGAACAATTTATTAACATATTAATAGATATGACGTTAAAATCTAAGTTTCAGCAAGAACAGCTCCTAAATTACAGGGATTAAATTCATATAAAATATGCAAGATTTCTCACGCTGCTATACACGTTTTAATGCCATTCAAAACAATGTATTATATTTAAGTGAAAAATATTTCTCAATGTGAGTTACTACAAAAACAAAATATTGCCTAAAAACATATTAAATGCAGAATATGAAATGCGATTAAAGATAATTTCAATAGACCGGGACTTTGACAGTTTGAGTAAGAAAAATGCAAGTATACATCCCAATTACTAAATGTAATGCATGGGTTTGCGACACTTGGATCACAAATTACTGTGATTAATGAGTAAATTACATTAAAATTAGATTAAATTTTTTTAATATAAAAAGCAAAATTTTAAAATTATCTCTACACTAAGTACCTGTAACGTGTTGATATATTATAAATATTATTTTAAGATGCATTCTTCTAAGTGTGGGAGGAGGAAGGGGCTCCACGAAAACACCTTAAAGTTCTAGGAGTTCCCCAAAAATACCTAAAATTTCTAGGGGGTTCCACGAAAACACCTTTAAGTTCTAGGGGTTCCTCGAAAACACCTTTAAGTTCTGTGGGTTCCAAGAAAACACCTTTAAGTTCTTGAGGTTTCACAAAAACACCTTTAAGTTCTAGGGGTTCCCCCAAAATACCTAAAGTTTCTAGGGATTCCACAAAAACACCTTTAAGTTCTAGGGGTTCCTCGAAAACACCTTTAAGTTCTATGGGTTCTAAGAAAACACTAAGTTCTAGGGGTTCCCCGAAAATTCCTAAAGGGTTCCACAAAAACACCTTTAAGTTCTAGGTGTTCCATAAGTCAAAAAAGTTTGAAGACCACTGTCATAGAGCATAGGGTGGCAAGCACCATTTAGTCGAGATAATTCGCAAAAACAGTTGTAAAGGGTGTGATGTCGCGAGTGGAATGAACTAGGGTAAAAAACTAGGTAAGAAATGTATTTGTTAGACGTAAAGTATATTTACAATACGGATAAGGCTTCACAGCTCGACGTCAGAAAGGCAATGGCAAGATTGCCACAGGAATTGTTCAGAGTTGTGGCACCGTAGGTAACAGCACAGCGGACACCGCCGGACGAAAAGGAATATCGAAAGCGTTCAATCTAATCCGGTGTACTCGCGATATACTCGCGGCACGGTGTACTCGCGAATCTCACGGCACGGATCGCCGTCGCTTCAGATGACAATCTGAAGCGACGGCGATCCGTGCCGTGAGATTTTCCACTGTAACCACCGGTTTCTCACACAGAAGCTATTTCAGATGGCCACAGGGGAAAGAATTCGAGCATTTGAAATTCGGCGAGCGTGGAAGCCACAAGCAAGAAGTCCTCCACGTCCATATCTCCACCTGGGATATGTAGCAATGAGGTGGCTTAACCACACGTTTTGATGTACAATGCCTGGTATTTCCTACAGCAACTCTGGGAAATTTTTTATACACGCGCATGTTTTCCCCCCACATTCGTTTGGCCATTCCTCGTCTGGCTCATCATTTTTTCAGCGTCCACTATTATCCTGATTTTCACCGACTAAACGTGGTTTGCGTGCTCATGCTTACTATCACCCATCTGAATTTGTCGGTCTAATTCGACAACACCCTGTATATTCCAAAATATGAGAAGAAAGAAGATATTTGGATGAATCTGTATAGGATGACATCTATTTTTTTTAAACTTTTAATTTGCCTTTTAATACTCAAAATCAATTATCTAACTCTATATACGTATAGAAAACTCTTTTCATTTTTTTATATCAAACTATTTCTCCCTCATAATTTGTGAAAAAAATTTTCTTTATTTTTTTATGAAATTTTTTTTTTGAAGTTTGTTTTTTAAGTTGCTCAGCCCCTAGAAAAACTCTTTATATTTCGAATTAAAACAATACGTTTTAGTACATTCAATATTTCGAAGTAAAATCTGTGGCTGGACAGAATGCAACACGCGATAATTCGAAATTATAAAACTCTCGACAATTCAAACACTCATTATCACGTAGAGTCTTGTTACAGACAAGTTGGAGTTTAAATGTTTTGTGTTGTATTGCCTCTGTGTGCCTCCCTTATAACGTAACTCCTTTGATGATCATCTGTCTGCTATCCCTTCTTTGTGTTTCCCGGTTCCTCAAGCAAAATGACTTATAGAAGTATAACACACACGTGGCTTTACTACATATGTGTTCAGAAATGATAGTCCGCTATTGTAAGGAAGGAATGCCTAGGATTGTGTATTTTGTGTCTCTCTAACATGACGGTTTATGACTCATCTGTGGTGAGTTATGGAATGTGGCACCAAATAGGGCATGGGCGGACTGGACCCTGCCTTGAAGAACCATTGGTGTTGGGGACAGTGTCTGAGGGAACCGATAGCAGATAAAGCAGATTTTTAAAGATAACAAATTTTTTCGTCAAAAAAGATTAATTATGTGCGGTAGTATAATTTAACAATCGTTTTTAATATATAAATGCATTCTTTTAATACAGGACTTTTAACTTCCTTATAATATTTATACTGTATGTGTACTTTTTTAAAATACTTTAAAATAATTTTATATATATGTGCAATTTTTGTTTTATTACATAGTTTCAAATTTAAAATGTGTTAGAAAAAAATTTCTCTTTGTTTATTTTAGAAGTTTTTTCCTAACCTCTTAATAATACGAAATTTTTCATTCTCCAACTTCAAACTATCGAGGTCTACTGTACATGTCAATTTTTTTATGATAATTTATTTTTTAATTTTTAAAATTATTATTTTTATATCTGTGATGTATAATACTCACTCATATTAGATATTATTCTTGTGTTTTAAGTGTGGATAACACGTCGGGTTATATGGTACTTGGATGACATAAGCGTTCAAAAGATTGGGTGCTGCTTCAAGCTGGTGCCACATTTCTTCAATTGTAGCTGGAGATTGGTGGCGGCCTATTCTCTAAGAATAGGCCTAAACACACACACACACACACACATAGGGCCTATCCCCAGACCCGATTTTAAAGAAAATTATGATGAAGCAACAAGAATATTAAAAAGGGAAAATATTTTTTTTCCATTCTTTCATTAGTATCTAACTAACTTTTAGAGGCTTATGTAAATAGAATTTGAAAAAAAAAATGTTTATATATATATACGTTTTATATAGAACTGATTATTTAATAACTTAAACTTTAAAAAAATAACAGAACAACGAAACATTTTAGAAATTATCTAACAGTGCATAGATTGTAGTAAAAGGTATTGTACACTAGTACGAAAAAATTTATAGTAAATTAATTTAAAAATTTTTCACAACGAAATATATTTTTAAATAAAAATCAGTTTTATACTTTAAAACAGATTACTTTAAGAAATCCTTATAAAAATTATTAAGAAAGATATAAAAGTTATAATACCAAATCTCAGCTTGGCGTGTCCCCAGGAAGCTTTTGACTCCTGAGCCTCCCCATGAATTATTCAACGAACGATCGGAGGAGCGTAATTTCCGAACGTACTGTGATTAATGGGTGTTCTGTCGCCAATATCGATTCAGGAGGCGAACATCGATTCGGTTACATTCTCCCACAGGCAATATCGACACATATGTGGATTTCGATTCTAGACATGTTGCTTTACACGCTTATGCAAACCAAACCTTTCCCACAAATAAAAAGCTTACAGTAAATCCGCTTCCGATTTAGAGAGAGATATTAAGTTGGTCACAGATTACAATTTACGCCTCGGAGAGATGCAATGGGTTAAATTTGCCGAAGCAGGGACTTAAAAGCGATGGGAATTGCTCCCATTTTAATGAAGTATTTGACAATAATTCATCAATTTTGCTTATGGGGATGAAATAGAGACGGTTTTATTGGAGATGGGTAATCCTTGCGAGCGCGTTGGTAAGAGTCTGTTTTTTCTGTGGTTGCTTTAGCACTGTCCTGGGGAGCTTTATTTTAATAAAATTCAATTTTTCTTTATCAAATTAATGGTGTAATAAAGGACTTGAAAAAAAATTCTTTTAACGTAATTTGAAAGAAAAAAGATATTTTTGAGGAAATTAGTATTATAAATTTTTCATGGAAATTTATTTTTATATTTTTATGTGTTTTATTTTATTTGCATAAATAAAGGAAACTAAAATACAACAATCTGCATGTAGAAAATGATCAAAGCTACCAAGAGATTAAATTTGCATTATCGATTTTATAATATTAATGAAACGCAGAGTACAAAATGTTTTAAAATAAATGAGAGGCTCTACTAAAGAATTTGTGTTTTAGAGTAGATATTTTCCAAAATTTTCTTTATAAGTAACGTTGTTTATTGATAAATAATGCACTATGCATTTATTTGAAGTAATTTTATTAGTATTCTGAAGAACATATGTTTTTGGAAGTGATTTTGATGCTTTATAACAAGGGTGGCCAAACCACGGCACGCGTGCCACAGGTTGGCATGACGGAGTTGTAATAGTGTGATGGGAAAACTTACCGAAAAATTTAAAAATATTTGAAAAGATAAATAAAAATGTTTTGTTTTATTAAAATGTGGTTATCTGAAACAGAAAAATACTCCAGATTTATTTTAAATCACTTAAGGTATCCGACTACCCTAAAAATGTGAATTTTGCCAAAAATTGACAAATTTTTTTATGGTTTTATTTTATGGGCCATCTTATTAGCTTTATAAAAATACTAAGATTAATATTTTCCGTTTACTAGAACAAAAACTACAAGTGTTTTAGTAAAAGCAGATGCCATTACTTTAAGCAAGATGTCATACTTTAAAACGCGTTTTACTCGAAATGTGATTTTTTGAAAATAATCAAACGGGGTCAGCGATTGCTAAAAAGTTTGGAACATAATTAACTGAAATTTTTTCTGTAAGTTCTGTATATTCTATTTTTTTCTGTAAGTTCATATATATATATAGTAGAATTGTTTTAACTTTCAGATTTATCAATCACTGGTTTATTACAAAATTTACAGTCCCTTATGTTAATATAAGCACTGTCTTTTTAAACATTTTCATATAGTTACCGAGATAAAGTGCTCTAGTTTTTGTAAAAAAGAAAATATCTCTTATCCTGAAGGTCATTTCAAAATTGAATAATATAGCAACACATTAGATTGAAAAAATTGAAAGTTTGTTTACGAACCTTTGGTGCAGAATGGGCTGCGTTTATGCTATTTTTTGTCAATTTTTATCTATTTTTTCCCATTTTATTAATAATAATTTCTTTTTCTCTTCTTAATCTTAGCACATTTTTGTTAAAATGCACTTAAAAATTCTAAAAATAACAAACAAAAACATCCCCATATCTTCTATTTAAAAAAAAAAGTTGTCGCAACCAGTCGGATATCTTAATTATTTGAATTGTACGTTTGAAAATTATGTTGTGGAGAATACTCTGCATCATTGTTGTGAGCTCTGGCTTTCAAAAGGGAGTGCACTCACGAAATTTTGAAATTCGAAGGGGAGCGTTTTTTAAAATATCTGGAAGAAAATGAGTGCTTGTTACTCCAGAAGGAAGATTGGCTACGGTATAAACACTACATTTTTTCTGTTGATCAATTCTTGCATTTTTTGTATAAGTCAAACATTCGATTTGTCCAGCTGATGACAGTACACGTCAGAATTAATTGTTGCGTTATCCAGTAAATACTAAAAAAAATAAATTAGAAAAGAAAAATACTTTTATGAAATCCCACTACAAACACATAGTATCACATTTTCTTAATGAATATTTGCTTTCGAAATGCTTTGAACCGGTTCCTCTTCTGTACTCCATCATCTCTTGCGTTTGACATTGTTATAGACAACCCTTTTCTCATTCCCAGAGATCGTGGAAGCCTAGTGGTCAGGGTAACGGACTCGTGGCTGGCGTGTCATGAGTTCGAGCCCAGTACCGCTGAAAACATGCCGTGTAGGAGAACGATGCACATTAAATCTCTCGAGAGCTCTTACGTTGGTGTGGTTATTAGGAAAGGAGGTACCAGCTCAGGTGTCGCCCTCGTTACGTGACCGTGATTCTAAATGCCGAGTTTCATCGCCGAATTCTTCGTGTAGCTAAGAGTAGCTATCTAGCCTCGTGTAGATAAGTGCGATGTTAATATTCAATAATACATTCCCAGTGATGACGCGCTTCAAAAACGGATCATTTTCTTGACGTTTGAGAAGCAAATCGCAGGCATCAATACGACGACACAAATTTCTTTCCGTGAGAGCATGAAGAGCTCATATGTTGAGTTTCGAGATTAAGCCCAGACCTTTCAAGTGGTCATGAACGGTTGAATTCAAAAAATTTAACCTCTCAGTGTTTTCACAATGTGTTATTCGCTGGTTTGCACCAATTAATGCCTTTATCGTGTCTCTATCAGCTTCAACTGGTCTTCCAGAACGTGGTGCATCTTCAACGTCAAAATTGCCTTATAGAAATTTTGCAAACCAGTTTTGGCATTGATGTAATGCCAATAGTTCTTCTCCATACACATTGGTTAATTTTTTTCTTACTTGAACATTTTTACCTTTTCGATAGTAAAAAAGTAAAATATGCCGAAATTTCTGCTTTTGACTCTCCATATTTGAAAGACACCAACCAAAAACACTACTAGATAGAATAAATTAGACTTTTTCACTGGCCTCCCCCCCCAAGCCTTGCTATACCAGTTCTCAAAACATATGAATATGCGGCTTAAGTATAAAGGGTCTGAAAAAATACAATTCAATCCTCTGAAAGGAAAAAAGAAATTAGTTTCCGAAACAACTCAATATATCTATTTTGATGAAAACGAGACATTCTTTAAAACATTATTGATTTCCAACGAATTTTATAATTCACACACATTGTATACAATAACTTCAAAAGTTTTCACCTCTTTTTTTTTAAAGAATTTATATCGGGATAATTAAGTGTCATTTTTTTTATAAATATTTGTAATTTGATCGATTAACTGATACTTTTTATTTGCTGATTTTGATTGGATTTATAGAAATAAATTTCAGTATGAAACATTAGTTTTCAGTTTAATCAAACGTCATTTTTCAGTATTAAACTCTAGAACATGTTATCTTGGACTCCTACTCCATGTGTAAAAGGTGCATTACATAGTTTTTGAAAATTGCAGCATTACTTAATTTTTCAATAAAAAAGTAACAATCTTCACTGTGAAATCATTCTCTTTGTGGGTTATGTATGGATATTTTAAAATATTTTCATCTGTTTCTAGGCCCTGGGCAATAATTATGAATATTAAATCTTATAAATATTAGATGAGTGTTTGATCTCTTTCAAAAAGGCACTGAAAGTGATTCTGTGATTCTTCACACCAAATTTTAAATGAATTACTTTTTGGAGATTCAAAATGACTCAATTTTCATCACATGAGATAATAAACTTTGGATATGTTTGAAGAAAAAATATATTTATGTATCCCCCCCTCTCGAGTGTGTATGATTTTTTTACATAAAATTCGTATGTTATTTGATGAAACATCTTTTTCTACTTCAAAGAAAAATAAAGCGTTTTAATATATTTTAATCATTGCATAAACCAAAAGAGAGGATCAGAAAAAAACCCTAAAAGATATATTAACACAGATATTTCCTTTCGAAATAAAATAATTTAAACTGATAATTAATTATTAAAAATATTGAGAGTAAATTTGATTCACAATTGAATACTAAAAAAGGTACATTTATGGCAATATTTAAACACATTTTATGGCATAATATTATAAAGATATTAACCAAGTACGCATAATTTTAAAAATTCTCTGTAAAATTACAGCAGCTTTATGTTAAAGTACTGCCCATTAAGACTTATAAATATTTAGAGCTATAACATTTCTTTTCTAAAAAGGCTAAAAAGATCTCAACCGATAAATAGGGTGGGGGAAGTAGAATTCTAAAAACAAATTTAAGAAGAATATCAATGAATTCGAATGTTTAATAAAGTATAAACATGAAAATAATATCTTTTTATAATTATTTGTGTCTTGCGAAACATAATTGTCACCCTAAAAATTCAGAAGAAATTATGTTTCACTTGTCTATGAAAACAACATATACACTTAAGCGATATGGTACAATCTTCCAAATTTTTTTTTTATTTTTAATATCTGATACTTGGTTTTAATTGTTTTTTTATAAAGGTTAATTTTTTATAATAATTCAAAAAAATTTTTTTTGAATTGTTGTAAAATTTTTTTAATATTTAAATTTTTAGAACTTTTTTTAACATTTTTTAAATTTCTAACGCTTTTTTAAAAATGTTTCTTTTTTTTCAAAATTTTTTTTCCAAGATCCTTATACTATACTACATAAAACTATGCATACAATTTTTTTCCCCTGCTGATCTCTAATTTTTTATTAATTTTTTCATAGTTAAACTTCTAAAAATTCTCAAAAAAACTTTAATTTTGATTTTGAAATTTTTTAGAAAAAGTACTAAACATGTTAGAGCTAATTCCATGCACAGTTTTACAAAACATACATTTCAGAACATGTATAAAAAATTTCGAACCCATACTTCAATTCTCAGAAAAGCCTTAGGGTTTTGAATAATAGTATATGTACAAAAATTCAACATGGAGAAATATGAGTTTGAAGTTTTCATTCCATGAATAGCATGTTATAATATTCATCGAATTGCCTGAAACTTTTATGCAGTATTAATTAGCATATTCAAAACTGATTACCATAAGAAATTGCACAAATGTAAAACAATTAAACAGTATATTGCCATAATGAATACATAGAAGAAAACGAATGAAAGATCAATATTTCATAAAACTTTATCTAATAATTATAAAAAAAAATAAATACACACACTTCAGAGCTAATTCAATGCGCAGAGCTAATGCACAACATGTACAAAAGATGTTTATGCCATTTTTCCCCCCATGATTTTAAAAGCCTTCGCATGATAAATATTGTACACGAATGAAAGCAAAATCAAATAACAATTTATAGGTAAAATATATCAAAATCTAAGAACTGGATACCGTGCATTTGTTTAAATAAATATCTTAAAATAGTTTAATAATATAAGTGTTGAATTTCACAAACATGGGATATATATACAAGGGGTGATCAAATGAAAAGGTACGAAACGACAAGTTGGGTACAAATATAGACTTTATTCAAAATATACACCATAGGCCTGAGCACAACGATCCCACTGATGAACAAGCCGCAGGATTCCTTGTTCCCAGAATTCCTGTGGCTGTGACGAGACCCAGTCCTTCACAGTGTCCTTGAGTACGTCGTTCGAGTTGAAGCGCTTTCCTTTTAGGTGTTTCTTCAGTGGACCAAACACATGGAAATCGCAGGGTGACATGTCCGGACTGTAGGACGGAGGGTCCAACGTCTCCCATTGGAACTTGTCCAGTTCCATTTGTGTGACTCTGGAGACGTGTGGACGCGCGTTATCATGGAGCAGAACCACACCCTCCGTGAGCAGCCCGGTCTTTTGTTCTTGATGGACCTGCGTAGGCGTCGGAGTGTCTCACAGTACACATCGGAGTTAATGCTTTTTCTGTGCTCGAGTAATTCTGTGCTCGCATCATTTGGACGCCGCTTTTTATAAGAGCCTTTGGTCTCTCCTGCGCATGGGGGCACCCGCGCATGATCCGATCCCAGTCAGAGTCTCCAATGGCATCCGAGATGTCTCGCTACATTCTCCCTTGGCGGAATATGCAAATATTTAACTGTTTCATTTTTATGTCGTTTCGTACCTTTTCATTTGATCACCCCTTGTATATATATCACACCAAAAACAAATATATAAAAATGTGAGAGTTTTTCTATTTTTGCGAATTAGATATTTAATTATCAGAGTTATCAAAATAAGATTTAATATTTGCGCTTTGGAAGAATACGTTTTGAAGTTTTAATTTAATTCAAAATAATATCACATAAATCACGCACAACTTTTAAATCTTGACCAAATCCATTTGCTCTTCAATAAACAATACAAACTAGAATTTTTGCATGAATTTCACAATTCTTTCTTGAAATGATTTGTTACTGCATATACACTCATGTCCATAAATTAAGGATCATGAAGTTCAGTCAAAGAAAGAGACAGAAGCAAAACAAATTTGACTTATTTGTAAAGTCTATTTATTAAACAAAAGGTAAAGAGCAAAAAAGATGCTATATGTTTGACATAATTAATAAAAATTGCGATTTTTACTCCCTGGAGCAAATTTTAAAAAAGAACCTATTTACAAAAAAAGAAACGAGTCTTACAGTAATCGCATATGATGTGTAACATCTGACTTTTTATCATGGTAAATACGCCAATAGTGACTTTAATCCTGAAAGAAATGAATCGGTTATGACTGAAAATAATTTTCTATTGAATAATTTTATCTTTAATGAAAATTTTATTTCATTAACACAAGGAGTAATGCAGTTTTTTTATCAAAAACATTTATTATTGTTCAATTTGGGGAAGAGCGGAGACAATAGATTTATGAAAACTAAAGTATGACACATATACTTGTAATTTCAAAGAATTTAAAGATCGTTGAAAAATGGCGTCAATAACAGTACCACTGTTAGTTGTCGAAACATTTCGATTAGTGTTCATTTCGTGCTTGAGTTCATCTTTCAGAAACGCTATGAGCGGCTCAGCTTCTGGCAAACTCAAGTTAACGTTAAAATCACCACTCAAAATCATGGGAAGCAAGTGATAGTTTTTTTTTTTTTTTTTGGAAACAAGAGCAGAACCACCTTTGGTATACGGTGAAAGTACAAAATGCAGGAAATCTTTAATTTTTTAAACTGATTCGGAGAAATGTATGCGACCACCAAAATGACAAGACTTGCTACTATAGTTGGACCCTCAGACGAGGGTAGCGAAGAAACACCGTCAAGTGCATGCTTGTTGTTGTTGTTGTTGTCGTGCCCTTCCCGCAGGGGGGAAGGATATGAAAGTTGCCATTGCCTGTAGCGCATGCTTAAAAATTAGAAATATTAGAGAAAATCAAAAATACCTGTTCACTTAATTAGTTTTTTTTTAATCGAGAAATCCTTTTTAATCACAATTAAAAATATTTTATTGACAGCGACAGGAATTAACCTCAAAGTATGAAATGATAAGCACTTAAATATTTATTCAAATAATTCCATATTACTTACTCCTATTTTTTTAAAGAATGATGAGCTTTGTCAGACGCTTACCAGGAAATATAATTATTTTTTTTAAATATATAGTTTGCACATATATAAATATATCCTGAGATTTCAAACACAACGAGCCATGAGACTTACACATTTGAGCGTAATAATCACAAGTTTATTCTGGATGAAATCTAATAAGACTTGCTGGTGTGTGCGGTAGGCGGGTGTCTTAATTGCTAGTAGAGGAGGTCCCTGAGACGAGGCTAGCGAGGAGACACACCCAAGGCGCCGAATTGGTCAAATCAAACAGCACACGCTTTCCCCGACTTCCTGTTACGCATTTCCGTCCCTTTTCACGAAATCACTCCAACAAATATCCAGCAACCGAGAGTAAAGATGTTACACATATAAAACAGTGTATAACATGGTTAGTATGATTATTAATACCGAGTATGTCTCCCGGACGATGCAATGCAGGCCTTACAATGCCTACGCATGCTGAGTATCAAATTATCAATCTGATCTTCGGGAATATTACACCACTCATCAAGCACTGCCCTCCGAAGTTCCGGTAGACAGGTGGGAGGGGGTTGACATGCTGCAATTCGTCAGCCAAGCATACCCCACACATGCTCTATTGGATTCAAGTCCGGTGAGTATGCTGACCAATCCATACGGGTGATATCCTCCGATTGAAGGCATTCCTCTACAATGTTTTCACGGTGAGAGGACGGGCGTTGTCATCCATAAACAGAAATTCAGCACTTATGGCACCCCGAAACAAACGTACATGTTGTTCCAGAATGACATCCCGATAGATGTGGCCTGTCATCGTTACACTCTGAACATGCAGGTCAGTTCTGGAGCCAAGAATAATTCCTCCCCAAACGAGCCATCCTGCACCACCGTAACAGTGTCGTTTAATGGTGTTCTCTTGGTGGTAACGGGTACCTGGGCTCTCCATATGAAAGTTCGGCGAGAATCAGACTGCAAACTAAACCTGGACTCGCCGGAAAACATCACACAAGACCACTGTTTCGGTGTCCACAATGCATGCTCTCTACTCCAGGTTAATGGTAGGTGACAGTGAGTTGCGGTAAGGGGTACACATCTGACAGGCCTACGAGCATATAGACCAATGTGCCCTAAGCGTCTGTACACGGTCTGCCTTGAAACTGTCGTACCGGTAGCTGAAGAGAGCTGCCGAGATAGGTTTGATGCCGTCTGTTTCTTTTGGCAGTAACTGCCAAATACCGGTCCTCATTCGGCATTGTAACTTGGGGGTGACCTGTGCTGTAACATCTACTCACATTACCATCATCTTGGAATCGTCGCCAAAGCTTGGATATGACACTTAGGGCGATTCCAAGTTCCTCGGATACTTCCAGCTGGGTACGTCCACATTCCAGTCGTCCGATAATTCTACCACGTAAAAAATCTCCCAAAGGCTTCCTTTGTGCCATAACTATGCGTTTATTGCACTGGACGTCTTTTAAAGCGCTTGTGAACCATTTTACTTCTTTGCCACCATTCCTTATATACCCCTCTCTTACACTCTCTTCATTGTGACGTACTATCCGCGCCATCTGGTGGTTTACTGTAATTTGAATATTCTTCTTCAAGATATGTATGATAATTCTACAGGTGAAATTTTTATTTTAGAGTTCATTTTCTGTGTGATTCTGATTTATCCTTAATATATGGACATGAGTGTATAATGCAAGTCTCATTTACGCGCAATAGACAAATAATGAATTCATTTTTTTCAGGCTCTTTTCTAGCAGGTAATCTAAAATGTGGGCGTGGTATTTGTTATCCAGCATCAAATATTGCTTCATAACTTGATAAAAAATGCAGGCAAAGCTTTGAAATTTTGCAGGCATGTTTATAAGGATTCGAGATATCAAATAAGCCAATAAAAATTTCAACAGTTGTGATGATTTTTAGGGTACTATATCGCCTTTAACTCACGAATAATGAATGCGAAGTGATAATGGCCCAGTTAAATACCAAATTTAGTGCGTTTTGAATGCATTGATAAAACAGATTTAACAAGAGCAAGAATTTCAAAAGGAAGCTCCTTTCTTCAGTAATTAATATAACTGATATGGTTTTTTTTATCAATAATTAATCATTCATGCGGTTAATTAATAGTTTTATTTCGGATTCAGTGTACATACACAAGCCATATATAATATTTTATCCATGATATTTATTATATTCTGATGCAAAAGAGAAAACAAATGAATAAATGATTTCGGATATGACGCAGAATTCTTCATTTGGACAATGGTACTTTACCAAAAGGCCTTTATTTCAATCCCAACCAATCCATCGAAAGACTATGAAAACAGATAAGTTGATTTTGTGGTTAGAAGTAACACGAAAGAGTGGTCTCACGAAACTTCTTTTCCTTCCTGTTTATTTTGATGAAGTTCTATCGATCATGGACAAACATCCTGCAAACCTCAGTAAGACCAGAGAACCTGAGGTTCTTAGTTGTAATCTCCTCGACAATGAAAGACATTTTTTTTTTCTTATCCTCTAATATTTTTGCTCTTTTTTCTTTTAATGCAGATTTTGGGTTGATGGAAAAGGGAGCAAAACGTGACATAAGTAAATACATTCAGGTTTCCTTCTTGTTCTGAATTTTTTTTAAAATGCTTGTTGTGCTTTATTGTCAGAAATTAATTTTTCAACCGTCTGTTTGCGTAATGGATACAATAACAGATGGTTATAGAGTTGAAATAGAATTGATCAAATCTACAATTACGATACAGCTGATATGATCTATAACAACAAAAGACATTGCAGCATTTAAAGAACTTTTGAAACAATTTTAAAAAAGTTTTTATTTCATTTGTTTGTTTTTGAAATGATTTTAAACTTGTTAAGATTTTAAAACTTTTCCTTTCATATAAAAATGTATGTTTAACAATTAATTTTTAAAATGATGGAAAATAAAGGCTTTTATAGCATTTCTAAATAGCTGCAATATATATATATATATATATATTCGTCACCAAATTGCCAAGGGTTCTTTAAAAGTGTAATTATTTTAGTTATCCCTCTATGTCATAACTTTATATAAAATAAAGTTTTTCGAATCTCGCTATTTCAGGAAGCTATCAAATGAATATACAGTCGGTAAAAAAAAGTATTAGGACACACTACCAGTTCATAGATTTTTATCATAATATTTTACTTAAACATACAAGTTATTATTTTTAAATACAAATAATAATAATTTGAACAAAACTCATACATTAATGCAATTATGGTTAAAATTGAAAATAAAAGAAATCGAGCTAAAAAACGTGCTCAAAAAAGTATTGGGACACTTCCCAAAAAATTTTAAACAAAATAATTCAAACTTAGAAACTAATATCTTGTTGGGCCACTCTTGCTTTTTATGATTTCTCAAAGTCTCGAAGCATGGATCGGATAATTTTTTTGCAAAACGATCTATCGATTTTGGTCCAGTCTTTGACCAAATATTTTTTTAAATTCTGCTTGTTAGAAATTTAGTGCTCATATAGTTTTTGTTGCAAATAATCCCACATATGTTCACTAGGATAGTAGTAAAGGACCCATTACTTGAAAACATCTGGAGTATGTTTCGGGTCATTATCTTGGCACAATTTAAAATGTCCTGAAATTCCAAGCTTGCTCACACTTTGCTTTAAATTTCGCTTGAGAATGTCTAGATAGGCATATTTATTCATTATACCATCAATAAAATGTAAGTTCTCGACAGCAGAGCTCCATGCAGCCCCAGACAATTTGATTACTTTTTCCATATTTGACAGTAGGCCGTAAATTTTTGACATGCATTGTAGTATTTGATATCCTCCAAACTTTTTGCTTGCCATCCGATCCGAAAATGTTATATTTGCTTTCATCAACAAAAATTACATTTTCCTAATATTCTATTGGCTGCCTTGCAAACATTTTAGCAAATATCGACCTAGCTTGTCTATTTGCTTTGCTGATGTAGGGTTTTCTTTGAGGTACTCTGCCATGATTCTTATGTTTTCTAAGAACATTTCTGACAATTTCAGGATTTATTGATTTTCCGAACTTACTTTTACATTGCAAAGTCTTTTTTACTACACTAGTTTTTGGATTAATGTGTACTTACTTCACAGTCCACCTCTCTTCACGTTCCTTAAATATCCTTGGATGCCCTGATCTTTCCTTGTTTTCAACACTATTTGTTTTCTTGAACCTGTCATGAAAAGTAAGTCTACTGTTTTAAAATGATGTTTAAAACAGTAGAGTTACTCAATTTCAAGATTTTTCCTATACAGCGAACAGATTTCCCCTCTTTCCTATGACTTATTACGAGATTTCGGACACCAACCGATGTATCTTTGTTTTTTGCCCTTTTCTCTATAAATAATCTTGCCTGTTGAAACGTTTATATGTTTAAACATCTAGTCTAAAAAGTAGTATGAAATTAAATTCTATTGATGCACTGTATATTTGTTAAATTTCTCATTTCAAAAGTGTCCTAATGCTTTTTTGACTCCAGTGGGCCTTTGAATTATATTTAAAAAGCTAGAGCAAATTATAGCTCTATAATACTAATAAAATTTTCCTTATATACTGTACACCAAATGTTAAGAATATTTCTTAATTCATATTGTTTTTGTTTTAATGTGATAAATATTTTTATAAATGACTTTACAGTTATGCATGCCAAGTATCCTAATACTTTTTTGAGGGACTTTGGGACACATACACAGGTCTGAAAAATAAAAGCTGCGTGAAACATCAATACTTGCACGGTATTTGAGAATGTTCAAGTCACCTTAATGCAAAGTAATTTTCTGAAGTCCATTTCGAAAATTACAGAAAAGCAGTTTCTGAAATTTCATACATCTCCATAATGTTTATCTATTGACGGTTTGCAGGTGCTTTCATTCGCATTGCAGTAGAACGTCGTTTATCCGAATCAATTGGGACCGGACACCGTTCGGATACGCGATTGTTCGGATAACCGAAAACCGATTGCGATCCATGCAGTATATGATACTGGACACTATACAAATATTGAAATTCATCACACGCGGGAAAAGTGCTTGAAAAAAAATCCAAATAGGCGCTAAACGTCGCAATTTTACCTTGCTTGTGGAAAATAATCACTTCTTTTTCGCTGTAACAATGTAAACCTTCGTTTTTCCACTGCAAGGTCTCTGATTCTCTTCATCAGCCGTAGTTGAGTAAGACGGCACTCTGACTGTTGTTCGTACCACTCCATAGCTGTCTCTAATGCAAAAACGCGTCAGAATTTGCTACTTTCGTTGTTGCTGTTGTTGTCCTCGTCTTCATCCGTTCCATCAACAAGGTCGGATTCTTCTTGCACGCAAGTCACTATCTCGTCTTTATTTAGCATTTGAAATCTACAGTCTTCTACATCGCATTCTATCCAGGTTTCTACATTAACAAAACTCAACAAAAGAGCACGTATACACCCCCTCACAAACTAACCTAATATTCCACGCATATGTTTACCAAATCACACAACTGAAATTCCCCAAATATCCCTCACCTTGGGTTTTCCAGTCACTTTTGGCCTCACAGGAAACAAATGTTGAGCATTGCACTGTTCGGAAACGTATCCGGACTTTGGTTCGGATATTTGAAGCTCTGGATAATAAACGACGCTCTACTGTATTTACGAAACTTCAGCTTTATAGTTTTATTAAAGATTGGTCATGAGATGTTTGTTTTTATAATAGATTGGAAATCCCATTATGCGGATGCAGTGGATAAAGAGTCTGAGTTAAAAGTTGTAAATTTTACTCATTGATTGTCCTACTTTAGCTGTTTGTCATTTGTATTTCTTGCAACTTTTGGTATTAAGGTGTTAAATTTATGATCCTATTGTCTAAATATTTTCCACAATTTAAAGATTTTGCTTCATAATGTAGAATTCGTGACAGAAGTGTAAGGCATTTCCTGTAGCTACTGAAAAAATTAATGTTAAAAATAAACAATGAGCAACATAAATTGCATCTGCGATAAAATTTCGAAGAAATAGATATCTATTATCGTGCATAAAAAGTCATTGTTTCGCCAAAATTTCATTTACATTAAAAAATATTGCTTGAATGTTTCATATTTATTTACCTAAATATAAGAAAAAGAAAGTTTTTGTATGAATCTGTGAAAGGAGGATCCCTATTTTTTAAATTTTTCTTTTATTGCTCAAAATCAAAGAATCTATTCCTATATTTGACTGAAAACTTTTCGTTTTTTTTTTCAAACTAATCCTCACACATATTTTACGAAAATAATGTAGTATTTACGTTTAATTTTTTCTGAAAAATTGTTTTTTTTTGGAGAAATTTTACTTTAAAGAGCTGAATTCTTTGTAAAGTATTTTTCCCAATTCTTTATAAAATTTTTTACTATATTTTAATCCTAAAGATGCTTTTTCGATGCTTAAATTAAGACCTTATTTATACGCAACACATTTACACACGCTCCAGGAAGGTGCATAAAATTCCAATAGTTTCAAAGAATTATTGAAAAATTCGGAAAGTTTGAAGTAGATTTTGCAAAGAAGAATTTTGACTCTTTTTGACTTTTTTCTCCCAAGATATATTTTTAAGTAGATATAAAGATTTTGTTTATATGTTTAGGCTACTGTATTTATTTCAACACTACGAGGTTTCACATTTTTGTCTTGCCTTTTTTTAATACCCGATAATTTTTCTCATTATGTTTCTTAATACCACGAATTTTCTTATTATGATTATTTGAATTGTGATGATAAAAATAGAATGGGAGTAAATATATGTCAGCATAACGATATGATTTGAAATATAGAGAACAACTTGGACAGAGATAAAAGCTTATTTTACCTTTTAACATTCAGTATATTTTATATCCTCTGAATTCTCTAACCTGTTCGAAATTCTTTTTAAAAATGCAAACGCTAGATATCACGAACACGATTAAATTAGATTTACTTGAAGCTGCCTCAGCAGCGTAATGGTCAGGAAGTTTTAATTTCTATCAGGCATCTTTACTAGCAGTGCATTAAATATTTTAATTTGTTTATTTTTCCACATTTCATTTATTTAAACAAATGAAAGAATTAAAAAGAAACTACTGCCAATGAATAACTAATATTGTGATTTTTTAAATTAAAATTCTAATGTTATTTGAAAAAATATACATTTCTACTTCAAAGAAAATAAAGCATTTTAATATATTTTAACCTAAATCCAAGCCAATAAAAATCACAAAAAATCCCCCAAGAGTGGAGCCATGAATTCGAATGTTGAATTAATTTTAAAAGATGAAACAATATTTATTTATGAATAAACATATAATGCGAAAAATAAATGCCGTATCTAAAAAATTCATAAAAAATTGCAATGTCTTACTAGTTTAAGAAATTACACATTGAACTCACTAAAAAATAGAGCCAATCGAAATTACTATAAGAAAACAAAACTCCAATCTGGAATAACTAATTACTCATAGAGTTATATTTATTATTATTATTTAGGATTCATTGTACATACACAAGCCATATAAAATGTTTTATCCATAAACATTTATTATTCCCTCTGATGTAGCAAAAAAATAGAGAACAAATAGATTTCGGACATCACGCACAATTCTTCATTTGGAAAATGATATTTTCCCAAAGGAACTTCATCCCAATCCTAACCAATCCACCGAAAGACTTATGAAAACAGATAAGTTGGTTTTGTGGTTAGAAGTAACACGAAAGAGTGGTCTCGCGAAACATTTTTTCCCCTTCTTGCTTCTTTTCATGCTGTTTTATCGACCGTCGACGGGCATCCAGCCAAACCTCAGTAAGACCAGAGAATCTAAGGTTCTTAGTTTGAATCGCTTCGACAATGAAAGAAATGCTTTTTCTTGTGTCCTCTAATATTTTCGCTCTTTCTTCTTCCCTAATGCAGGTTTTGAGCTGTTGGAAAAGGGAGAAAAACGTGACATGAATAAATACATTTAGGTTTTCCGTTTTTAAAGTTTTGGAGGTGTTTGTTGCTAAACTTTTGTGAGAATTTAACTTTTTAAAATTTTTTTAAAAGTAAAGCCTTTTTTGGAAATACATAAATTGTGACAGTTATTTTCAGCGATGTTTTACGAATAGTGGTATAATTATTTCAGAATATTGGTTTAATAATATTTGCCTTAAAATATTTTTGAAAGTTGATTGAATTAATAACTGAGTAGAAATATTGTGGATTATACAGGATTTTAGTAATAATGCATTAGAGTTTTATGCAAGTGTAGCGATAGAATTATCTTAATATGTTTTGTATTTATTAAAAATGTAAAAGTCTTTAATTCTAAATTTTTTTTCTTTTATGTGGTATTTACAATGCGTGAAATACATATCTGCATTTGGTAATAGTTTTAACTGTCTTTTTTTTATTTTACAATCAGTTTCTTTATTTTCTTTCGGAAGGACATTAAAAAATTGGAGTCCTCGAGATTTATGATGTCTGATTACGCTAAGAACTTGAATTTTTCTCTGATTATTAGAATTTAATGACAAATTTTCTTTAATTATTTCAAACTTCAGCTTTTCTTAAGGTATCCGACTACTTGCGACAACATTTTTAAAAAAAAATGCAAATATGGAGATTTTTTTGTTTTTTAGATTTTATTAGAACATTTTAAGAAAAAACATACTAAAATTAAGAAGTTAAAATGAAATTATTATTATTAAAATGGAAAAAATATTGGTAAAAATTTACAAAAAATAACACAAACGGGGCCCATTCTGTATAAAAAGTTTATAAACAAATTTTCAATCTTTCAATTCTAAAGTATTGGTATGATCTTCATTTTTGAAATGACCTTCAGGATAAGAGATATTTTAATTTTTACAAAAAATAGAGCCTTTATCTTAGTTATTGTATGAAATTGCTTAAAAGAAACAGTGATTATATTAACTTAAGGGATTGTAAATTTGGTAATAAAACAGTAATTGATAAATCTGAAGGTTAAAACACTTCTACTATTATACAGAACATACACAAAAAATTTCAGTTAATTATTTTCAAAACTTTTTGAGCAATTGCTGGCCCCGTTTGAGTATTAAAAAAACACATTTCGAGTAAAACGCGTTTTAAAATATGACACCTTGCTTAAAGTAATGGTATCTGCTTTTACTAAAACACTTGTAGTTTTTGTTCTAGTGAATGGAAACTAATAAACTTGGTACTTTTATAAAGCACAAATAAGATGATGGTCTGTAAAATAAAATCATGAAAGGAATTTGTCAATTATTGGCAAAATTCACAATTTTAGGTAGTCGTATACCTTAAGTTATCTTCTTTATTATGCTACTGTTAGTACAAATAAAGAAGACAAATACAGTCAGTAGAAATAAATCAATTGCAAATTAGGCAAGAATATTCCCGAAAATTAACTACTGAAATAAATACAAATGTAAGTTTTGTGCTACTCCAAAGGAAAGACTGATTCTTTTTGTTGTTTAATTTTGATTTGAGCTATAGAGACCAATTTCGGTATGAAACATTAATTTTCAATTTAATCAAATATCATTTTTAATACTAAACTCTAGAAAATGCCCTGTTTGACTCCCACTCTATATCTAAAAGATGTAATATGGTTTTCCCAAATTCCACCATAATTTTTTTTAAAGTAAAAAAGCGGAATCATGACTGTGAAAAATCATTCTCTGTGTTGAGTGTCTATGAATATTTAAAAAATATAACTGTCTGTCTCTGGTTAATGAACACATGAATGTTAAATCTTATAAATATTAGATAAATCTTCGCTTTCTTTCAGCTCTAAAAGGCACTAAGAATTGTTCCTCACACTCTGTTTTAAATGAATTACTTACTGAAAATTCCAAATGGCTTGGTTTTCATCACATGGGTGAATAAACTTTGGATATATGAAGAAATAAAATTTTACCTTTTTTCCTTGAGTGATTAAAAAAAAAAAAAAGCGTTATGTTATTCAGGGTATAGCATTTATTTCCATTTTGAAGAAAAATAGAGGAATTTAATATGTTTCAGTTCATTTATATACCAACACAAACCAAAAAGACCAAAATATAAATTAATATATCTTAAAATGCTGGCAACAGAAAAAAACAAAGAAATAAAATAAATGAACTAATAATGAATTTTTAAGAGAATATTAATAATAAATATTATTCACAGTTTTTAATGCTAAAAACAATAACAATTTATTACAATTTTTAAAGTCATATATGTCATAGTATTATAAGAATAATTCAGTATATTTAATTTGTAATAGGCGTATATCTATATAATTTTAAAAATTCTACGTAAAATCATAACAAATTTTTGTTTGATTACAACACGTTTAAATTTTAAGAAGATATTTAGAATTTTGACCTTTACCATTCTAAAAGAGCTTACTGGATCTATTTTGAATTTGAGGAGGGGGAAATATGTGAAAAGTCTAAAAACAAAATTAAAAATTAGTGCATTTAATTACAATGTCTTATTAATTTTAAAATATGAAAAAATGAAGTCGCTAAATCCCGAAAAAAAATCGTTATATGGAAAATTCGTTGTATAGAAGTTCATCTTTAAATGTGACCACAGTAGCAAAGTGGTCTAGGCATCGGATCATGGCTAGCGTGTCATGAGTTCGATCCCAGTACCACTGAAGAACCGTCGTGTAGGGAAGCGATGCACGTTAAATCTGTCGAGAGCTCAAACATTCTCCCGTTGGTGCGGTGTGGTAGTTAAGAGAGAGGGTACCAGCTCAGGTGTCGTCCGCATCACTTGACCATGGTTCAAAATTACGCGGACCGTCGCAAAAGCCCTCGTGTAGCTGAACACTGCGACGTTAATACTCACTCATCTCTAAATTTTCTTTATAAACCACATAAAACAAATTTTAAATTCATAAACTTTATGTTTGAAAAAAGTAATTATTCACTCATTTTTGTAAATTAATAATACTTATTTCATGTATCTTACCTATCAAAAAGAAAAGAAAGAAAAGAAAGAAAAACTGCAAGGAAAGTTTCTTGACTCCCTCATCCACTTTCTGAAGAATTAATTTTTTCCTTTGAAGCTCAAGCACTAATGTTTTCAAATTTTGGATCTACAAGGAACGAATTTAAAAGTACGACTGATCAACACTACAGATGAATGGAGATTAGTTCAAGGATAGGGGGACACGAGACAACTCCACTGAGCGTAAAAGGAAGTATCGAAGATGATTTCAGTGAAATGGACGATGAGGGCTAAAGGTTGCACTTCTTGGATGAAATGCCATGAATTCTATTGCTCTCATCGAGCTAGGTACCTAATAAAACAAGTTCAAGATTTATGATCATCATTAATGAATTGAAAGAGAGAATAACTTGAAATGTCCAGAAATATTTTAAAAAAAGGGGAGAAAAAAATTGAATCACATAAGAGAAAAAGTTCGTTACATAGAAAATACACTTCGCTATTTGGAGGTTATTTTACAAAGAAAATCGTGAAATGTTCTTGGTTCCAGGAAAAAGTTCGCTAAATAAAAAAATTCATAATATGGAGGTTCGACTGTAATATCTGTTTAGGATTAAGTATGCAATGCAAAACATACACTCAAGAGCCAAAACATTATGACCACCTGTCAATAACGAGTTTGCCCACCTTTGGCGCGCAACACAGCTTCAACCGGCCTTGGCATGGATGCCACAAGTCCTTGGTAGATGGCCGGAGACAGATTGTACCATATGTTTAAGCAACGGGCACTCAAATCCGAGATATTGCGAATTGGTGGTCACATTGAACTCTGAGCTGCCGTCCCATGACATCCCAAATGTGTTCTATCAGATTGAGATCCGGTGAGTTAGGCGGCCAGGACATTAAATGGAATTCAGCATCATGTTCCTGGAACCACTCCAAAACAGTTTTAGCCTTGTGACATGGTGCATTGTCCTGTTGGAACTTTCCATTTACAGCTGGAAAAAACAGAGGCCATGTGTAAGGGTGCAACTGGTTCGCTATGATGTTTAGATACCCTGTAGCATTCATGGTCTGCTTTACCACAACCACGGGTCCCAGAGACGCCCAAGAGAACGTCCCCCAAAGCATAATACCGCCAACACCGGCCTGTGTATGACCTACTGTATATTGAGGAAGCAATTGTTCGCCTGGAAGACGGCGTATCCTGACACGGCCATCGGCGTGATGAATGACAAACCGTGATTCATCTGACCAGGCAACTCTCTCCCACTGATCCATGGACCAGTCGCAATTTTCCCGGGCCCAGCGCATTCGCAGTTGGCGATGACGCTTGGTCAGCAAAGGCACACGAGTGGGACGTTTGCTGCATAGCCCCATATCTAACCGTGTCCATTGAACAGTGTGCTCCGATACTATTCTACTTGGCCCTGCATTGTATTGGGCTCCGGTTTTGCTTCACCATGTGAGACAGTCTCCGACGACCTTTTCATTTGATAGCGTGTGGACGTCCAACACCATGTCATCTACTGCTGGTTTCACCGTCATTCATCCACTTTGCATAAGTACTAAAAACTGTAGATCGCAAACAACCCACTAGTCGGGCAGTTTCGGAAATATTTGTTCCGAGCCTTCGAGCCATTGCAATCTGCCCTCTATCAAAGTCGCTTAATTCCGCAGCCTTTCCCATCACACACAGAAGTAAGAGAAAGAATGATTCTTTAGACTCTCCAGCAGCAGTTAAATACCACTTCCACCTGATCACGTGCATTCTAAGACATCCAGGCGAGTTCATTGCAAAATGTAGGGGTGGAGTCATAATGTTTCCGCTCTTGACTGTAAATGTCATTCTAAAAATTTTAAAAAAATTATAATTTCTTATTCGTGTAAAAACAACATATGTATTTAAAAATATGCTTGCTGTGAGTGCGTGGAGATAATTATGTTAAATTTAAAGCATTTTGAACGCATCGATGAAGCAAAGCCAAACCGAAATTATAATTGAAACTCCTCCTTAAATAATTAATCCCTCGTATAGTTATTTATTACCATTGTTTGGGATTCATCGTATGTACTGAGCCATATATAAAATATTTTATCCACAAGTATTTATTATTCACTCTGATGTAGCTCAGAAAGTAGAACAAATATATTTAAGACATCACGCACAATTCTTCATTTGGAAAATATTTTCCCAAAGGACCTTCATCCGAGTCCTAACCAATCCCTCGAAAGACTTATGAAAACAAATAAGTTCGTTTTGTGGTCAGAAGTAACACGAAAGAGAGGTCTAGCGAAATTTCATTTTTTCTTCTTGTTTCTTTTCATACTGTTCTATCGACCGTCGACGGGCATTCAGCCAAACCTCAGTAAGACCAGTGAATCTGAGATGCTTAGTTTGAATCGCCTTGACAATGAAAGAAATTCTTTTTCTTGTTCTCTAATATTTTTGCTCTTTCTTCTCCCCTTAATGCTGCTTTTTGAGTTGATGGGAAAAGGAGGAAAACGTTACTTGAATAAATACTTTTAAGTTTTCTGTGTTTAATTTTTGGAAATGCTTGTTAAGGTATCCGAACACGTTCGGAGTACTTTTTGACAAAATAGCGTACAAAAACATTATAAATGCTCTTTTAGGACTCAATATCAATAAATATAACTATTTAACTAACAAAACTTAAAATAAATTACCTGAATTTTACAAAAATCACAATTATAAGTGAAATTTTAGCAATATTTTTGAAAAATTTCAAAGCAGTTAGAGTAAAAAGTAATAAACATATAATAGTAAAAGTATTACTAAAACAAATCAGATAAATTTGTCTAGAAAATCTACTAAAATTTTAATTTTTGATTAAAATTTGAAAATTTTAGAGCTGATTGAGTAAACATTATAAGAAATGTTACACTTTTTATGAGACCATTATTTAAATAACAAGCCATAACTCAAAAAGTATTCATACAATAAGAAATATTTTAGTACATTCTCTAGAAAATAAATACCAGGTTCAAAAAGTTTTATAGAAACACATTCGTAATATTTTGAGTTATCAGACTCACCATGATATATTTTGAGCAATTTAAATGCCCACTTCCGGTTTTTCTAACTTTATAAAATTGATTGTAATTTGGCCTCTACGTGGCATAGAAACAAAACAAAGTATGTTTCGTAAAGTCAAAAGATAGCTCTATTCAGTAAAATAAGAAACAAAAATATCTGTCATGACTGAATTAGGTCATTTTCAAAGTGTTTGGATACCCTAATTTTTTTTCCAGAATTTAATTTTTTAAAATCGTTTGTTTGTGTGTTGAGTACAAATAATAGACGCAGATAGCGGGATAATGTACCTGATTAAATTAATATTTAAAATACGTATGATATGAACAGTTACTAAACTGAATTTCAAAAACTTACAGAGCTTCTCAAACAATTTTAAATTCGTCTTCCTTACATTGATTCGTTTTTGTAATGATTTTAAATTTGCTATGAATTTCACTTTCTTCCACAGAAAATATAGATTTGATAGTGCATTTTGTTAAATTTTTGAAAAAAGTGGTCATGCTTACACATATATTAATGGTGGCAATTATTTCCTGCGACAATTTAAGATTAGCGATATATAATTATTTTACATACTATTTAGTAATATTTGCTTAAAATGTTTTTCCAAGTTGAATGAATTAATAATTAATTTAAAATGTTATGAATTACATACTGAAAGGAGTAATAAAGTTTTTAGATTTTTATATACTAATAGTGATGTAATTATATTAAATATTAAGCATTATATGTTATAAAAAAGGTCAAATTCTGTAAATCTAAAATTTTTTTTCGAATGTTGTACTTAAAATGTTTAAAGTTAATGGCTGCAGTTGTAACTTTGAATGTACTATACCGGTGTTAACAAAGTGCAGAAAAGATTCTTGATTTTGAAAACGTTTGGTGTTGAAAGGGTTAAATCAATTAACCCGTTCAAGACCAAACGTTTTTTCCTGTTAAACCTAACTATTTTTTAAAATTCAGATAAAATCATTATTGTAATAAAATACGCTGAAAAAAAAATTACGCTTTATACTCATTCCAAATTCAGATCACACGGTGTGATCATGGGCCTCGGGACGGGGAAAACACAATCTTGCATATGATACCGTGTTTCCTGATGCGATCATGGTCCTGAATGGGTGAATTGCGTTAAAACGTTGTCAGAACAGGATTCCTTTCTTTAAAAAGTCGGAGCTTCTTTTTGGATAATGCAGTGCCCAGGTTCCCTGTGGATTTTTTTTGTTTCACAAGAGCTTTTTTACTTTCAAAACTTCCAGACTTTGAATGAGATTCATTGGTGCATATTGCAGCGAAATTTTTCCATTCTGCGGGCCTAATTTGTAGAATCATTTATTTACCCCTTTATCTACAGACGGTACTTGTAAGTACCGCCCATTTTGAAATTATATAGAATAGTCAATTTTACAAATCGTTTGACGGTAGGAGGAACACTGTTCTAATTCCACTCTTCCAGGATATATACAATCACGGATTCTATAATGAGCATTTTAAAGGGAAAAGCGAATAGTTTTAAAATTGTAGTTGCATTTTCAGCTGCCATTTGATCGGATTACCAAGACTTTCACCTTTGTTCCGCAAAGTTAGTTAAAGTAAAAAAAGAAGTGATTTTTTTTTATATATTAGTGAAGACATTTCGAAAAAATTTAATTGACTATTTATTTTAAGTGAACAGTGTATATCAGGGGTGAGCAGACTTTTCCAGGGTACGGGCTACTTCTAATTTTTTCAAGGTGTTGCGATCCACCCAGTATCAGTGGCACACACAAAGGGGGAAGGAGGGTTCACGGGTCTGGATCCACCTCCATAGCCCATGATTTTTTTCGGTCGATTATTATCCCATGTGTATGGTACATAAAATTTTATTAAATATTTGTCATTAATAATTCTTTTATTAATTTATGCTAATTATTTATTCAATAATTTACTTCTTGCTGTTCTTTGTTCCCGACAATCTACAAAATGAAGAAAAAAAAATGTTTGGCAGCGTTTTGGGGTAGGATATGAAAATGGTACACATTTGACCCTGGACCACCGCACCCCGCTCACCCTTTGAAAAATTTTCGAGTGCCCCCACTGTCCAGGATCGTAGGTGTGGTGAGTTAAGGACAAAGTCAACGATATTTATTATAACTTAATAATAAATACGGAATATATATATGTACTTACCTACGTAAATAAAATGAAAAACTCACTTTTTTGAAACCACGTTTAAAGCAAAATGCAAAATACAAACATGATAATAATAGACACAAATATAATAATATCTAATGATGCATTTATCATCAAACAATTCAAAATACATTAAAAAATAAAACATTTTTATCTAAAGTTAGTTCTTGTAGTTATAGACTGTAGAAGTTTGCATACTGTCAGACAATCTTGAATATTTCCGTATACAATTACTAAAGACTAATCTTCAGGCGGTCTCTCCAAATGGTCTTGGCGGTCCACCGGTCGATCGCGATCGACGTAATGCCCACCCCGGGTGTATATCATTTATTTTACAATTGAATATGGGGTACTTTTTTGTTCCACCAGTACACTGATTGTCAGAGAAAGCACTTTGTGTTTACTTTTCATCCGTGTAGTCTTATTATTGTTTTTGTTGTTTTGTAGCGTCATTACTGAAGTGTAATACTTATGCTTTTTTAGCATTTCTTTTGAGTTTATTTCTTTTGTTTTTCATTGTTTTTTTAATGTTTTCAAGAAGTTTTGAAATTTGAATCTGAGCTTACTTTTTTGCCACACAAGTAAATGAAATATCTATTCTGTATTCAAAAATTAACATATTAATTTCTTTGTGTGTCACTGAGATTAAACACTAATGGGAGGTTTTCAAGGTGTTATAACCTTTTTTTTTATCCTTTTAGAATCTCTGGAAAACAGAAGCCCAGTCTTCAAGAGCCTTTGGATTTATTACAGAACCTACCATCTGAGGGAAGTGATGCAACAACAAAGGATTCTTCAGAAGAAGACGTTCCAGTCAATTATCTGATGGAAAATTCCTCAGATTCTGAAGAAGACGATCAAGAGACTGATCAAGACCCAGTATACTGTAGTTTATAGTCAGAAAATGCAGTATATCCTACCAAAGGATGCAGTGAATTAAAAAAAACACAACCAAAAACTCACTCAAAATGCACAACTTGTAATGCATTTTTGTGTATTAATGTGGAAAAAAAAACTGTTTCTCTTTGAATATCATTAAATAAATTTTATATAAGTAAAACCTTTTCTTATGTGTAAAAAAGTAAATAAATTTTAAAAATTGTATAATTATCAGAAACAATTTTTTTTCTGTAAAACCATTAGTGTTCTCTGGTTATTTAGCATTTTTAAGAGTCAAAAAGTCATACGGTCTTTTTGTATTATGATAATATTTTAGTAATCCTGTGTGTATTGACGGTACTTTAAAGTAAAAATTTAATTAATTGGTTCTAATGGATTGAAATTTAATGTTGAGTATTTTATGATGTATATCCCTTAATTTTTTTAATGTAGTAACTAAAAAAATATTGCATTAAAAACTAGCAATAAATTATAATTCAGTAGATAAAGGGTTAAGGCAGTAAATAATGCGAGTGTTGTTGCTTTAAATATTCTTGATTTTACTAAAGCAGAGATCACAAAATTGGTGGCCTGTGAGAAAATTAGAAAAATATGGGTTATACTTACTCATCACGTTAAGTTATGTTTTAAGATGCATTGAAACAATTCAATTCATAAGAATACTTGTAAAGTTATATATATATATATATAAAAATGTTACTTCATAGAATAACGCCACGATAAATAAGTCATACTGCTGTAGCTACATTGTTTTAGCTGCAAGTTTTGTGTCATATTTTCCCTGTTAAATGGAGGCGACAATATCTTGAAAGGACAGAACGTAAGGCGTGTTCACACTACGAAGTAAAAGGGATGCATTTGAAAAGAAAATATTACTGTGACAAACGTGGTTGGTTGAAGACGATCTGTAAATGTGTTTTCTAATTTTTATGAATACACGAAGAAAAATGATATTAACAAGCAGTAGTAACCCTAGTTAAAAAGCACTTGGAATCACTTACAGATTTTTGGCGTGTTATTTCCCAAAGAATGAAGATCCCAGACATGGTAATATGTGGATAATAGATCCGTTAGCAGAGAGAAAATTCAGGATAATAATTTAAGCATGTATCTAAAAGAAAGCCTCATCGACCTATCGTCCGACGAAACTCTCTAATTTAAATTTCATTCATCCTTATCAAGATCTCAGTTTTGGCTTTCCATAAAAAGTGAATACCCTTTTCTTAGTGAACAGAAGACGAAAATTCTGATTCAATTCTCCACAACTTACACAGGTATAAGAAATTAAGAGAATTATATATATAGCAGACTTGATCGATTATCTCTAGAACTACTGGACCGATTTTAATGAAATTTCATATGTACATACATTAATACAATACAAAACAAATAACCATTCATCAATTGCAATACGCACGTTTGATCGTGCGTAACACTCGTTGGAGTTGGAAGGTGTGAAACAGTGGTTGCAGAATAAACAAAAGGAACAGGCTAATAGGGGGTATGGTCCACTCTTACAGCTATACAAACCTCGTAGCGCGATGTCATACTTGAAATAAGGCACTTTATCAGTTCTTGTGGCAATTGGTCCCAATCGTTCAGTAACGCTGTTTTCATTTCCTGGATGTCTCGAATAGGGTTGCGAGTTGTAATTGCTCTCCCCAGAACTTCCCAGACATGCTCTATAAGGTTGAAGTCTGGAGACCTGGATGGCCAATAAATACGGCGAATATCCTCACTCTCTAGAAATTCATCGACCAGAAGAGCTCTATGTGGCCTAGCGTTATCGTCCATTAACCCGCGGTCACTCGTGCCTGTTTTTGCTACCGTCGTCGCTCGCGGGGTGTAGAGAACACCCCAAAATTTTAACAAGTGTACTTAAGTATGAAAAAAAATTAAGTCAATTATGATACATATTTATAAAGTACAAGATGTGTTTTGTATTATGGAAATAAGATTATTAAATTTATTGCATACAAATAAGACTAACATTAATTTAAACAAAACCTAAAATTTATTTTTCATAAACTACAAGTAAAACGTATATACAAGTTATAAACTTACTTTGCGTAATTAATGTTCAGGATAGCAGAAAGTGGAAAACAAATATTTTAATCATTTTTCAATCATTCAGAGCAGACTGTGTTCATATACTTTAAGAACATATTTTTCTTACATTGAAGGCAAAAAACAATTGGTTTTTACATCTTTTACCCGTGGACAAATAGTGCAGAGTGCCCCTTTTTTGGTGAATTAATGTTCTTTTTACTATCTTCTGTGTCAGTAAAGCTTCTTTTGAGTTTTTTTAATTATTTGTTTCCGTCAATTTATTTGTTGTTTGTTGCTCACAAGTTTCTTCCAGTTCTTGTGCCGTATCCATGGGTTCAATAGGGTTCTCCTCTTTTTAAATAACACAGTCTTCGAAATCATTCAGTTCATCCGCATATCTGTCAATACAGTATCTAATAGATGACAGAGTCACTAATGCTCCCTCTCCCTTGCAATTTTTACCATAATTTCTGAAAAGTGTTTTAAAAAATTCTAACAAAAAATTATATTTTACGATTATTTTTAAGTTTTACATTTTTTTATACTACAATTATTGAAATTTTAAATAAAATATGCATGCATATTAATATATTTGAAAAAAATATAAACGGAAAGAGTAAAACTTACTCTATTTTAGATGCTGCGATTATGAAAATATAACTCAACTGCTCGCGTGGAGCTCTCAACACCCCAGATAAACTTTTGAAGGTCGTTACGTCCCAATCGTCCAAGCGAGAGTGATTGCATCAGACCTGAAGGTTCAATGACCTAAAATGCGCAGCTACAGAAAAATCCTGGTTCTGCGTATTCTTTTTTAAATTCTAGGAAGCTTTTCGTGTTACTGGTGTGTACGGAACACCCAGCGCGAGTGATCGCCTCGAAAAATTTAACATGCGTCGCTCCCATACACGGATGGTCTTCAGAAGTACTAGGCTCGAACTCATGACACGCCGGTCACGAGTCCGTTACCCTGAATATTAGGCTACCACGGCTGCATAATAATTCATGGAGTGTGAAGCACTATCAAATGACATACTTTGAGTTTCATGCTGAACACTGCTAAAAGTTTTGAGCACGCGACACACGGTGGTCTTTTTCCTTCATTTATGCTTCATGGTAATGAAATTTAAGCGTACCTGGCAATATTTTCTTAAATTTTATTCTCGGAACCAGGCTGGTATGTTGTTGTTTTCTGCTGTTCTGTGATTCTGATATTCTGATCTGTTGATGTCCATACTCTTGCTTTTTTTGTATCCTGTTAGCGCGTGTACACCCTCCAAAAAATCTATCCATGATTCTACTGTGATTGTTTAATGCCTTGAAGGGCAATCAGCATGTGAATTAAAACGTGCACTTTCACGATAAATCTCATAGCAACAGAAGGAATTGAACCGACTGAGGCCGGCTGGAATCGAACGAGGTGCATCAATTATATACATTTGGGTCAAGGTAAGGCAGACGTTCTACGACAGCGATGATGAACTTTTTTTGATAATTGATTCAAATTTTGTTCATTATTATTTTTTATTTTTTATACTTGCCAGAGGGTAACTAAGTCAGTGGCACCATTTGGAATGCATGGCATCATACCATGTTCTGACTTCAGCGTTATATCTGTCCAAAATGGTGGCAACGGCTAGGAACAACTGTCAGGAGCCGTGCACAGGTGCAGTGATATAAAACAGAAATGACTCGGAATTTTCTTTTTATAAATTCGAAATTAGATATTAATACTTTATTTTTAATATTTTTAATTCCGTTCATTTTCTATGTTAAAAAATAAGTTTATAAAAAATCAACGAGTAGTTGACCCGAGGGTCATAGGTTCGTTACCACTGTCCTAGAATGTTCGAGAAAAACCGGAATTTCTCTTGAATTCTCGAGAATGTCAAATAAAGTGGATGAAAGATAATGAGTTATAGAGGCATCGATTCTGGTGCTGTCAAATATCAATTTATTTATTTATTCTTCTTAATTTGTGAGATAATTACAGTTAAAATCGTAATGTATCTGTAATATTACAAAATAAGTTATACTTGTATGCATTATTTTTTTAAGAAATGAGGGCGATAAAAGTTATGATTGTTAATTAGGTCGGTGTCATTGAAAGTTTGAAGAGAACACTAACTTATAAATATAACTGAAATTTATTTACTCTCTTAATTAGTATTATTGTTATTTCCTTAAGAAAATTATTCTGTAGAATTGTGGGGGTGTTGGTCTAATCGGCACCCCTTTCTCTCCGTCCTGCGCGGCTAAAGGTGTGGTGGGAAACAAAGCATCACCAACAACTTCCATAATAACAATTAGTTTTATTTATCCTTTAAACACATACTTAAACAATCACAAGTGAAACTACAAGAGGAAACCTAGGAGTGATATATAAAGCGTTATCTAATCTCAATACCAACTCTAAGTAAACCGACTACGAGAACCAGATAAGGAGAACAAGCGCTAATGAACCGATAACTAATTCTAATATCATAAATCTTAAGTCTTCAATCTAATAATTTAATCTAAGCAATTACTTCCTTAACTCGCGCTAGGTTTGTGAATGAAATATTCCAATATTCACACTTACGTAACAGCTCCCCGGCTCCTTCTATCTTACATCTACAAAACCTAGACTTTATGTATTCAAACTAATTTAAATATCACGGGTTCTTCTTGAAAGGCTGTGAATTAATATGAATGCTAGCCCCAAAGTTTCCCCAAGAGGATTAGTAGGAAAAATGTCGCTAATAGACCCGTCACAGAACTATGTTTATATGACTAGAGAAAAGGTTCTATGTTTGCAAGTCTGTAAGATCCACATCTTCCAGAACATGATGCCTCTTAATTGTATCCTACAGACATGAATGGAAAACTTTTAAAATAGAGAGTGAAATTGTGTGAATTAGGTATCGAAGAAAAGTAATATTTGTTCATAAAAACAATTTCAAATTAAAAAGGTAGAAAATTATTGTTTTCATTTTACTTAACTTAAAAAGTTCTTTGAATATACAGTCGAATCTCGATAATTCAAACCTCTCGCTAATTCGAAGTATATGCTTTTTCCCTAGAAAAACTCTTGATATTTCAAACTTAAACAATACGTTTTGGTATACTCAATATTTCGAAGTAAAATCTGTGGCTCGCAAAACTACAACACGCGAGAATTCAAAGTTATCCCATGTAAGTCTCGACAATTCGAATAATCAATATCATGTAGAGTCCTGTAGCAAACAGGTTGACAGTTTTGCGTTGTATTGTCTCTGCGTGTCTCCCCTGTTACGTATACTCTTTGATGATCATCTGTCTGCCATCCCTTCTCTGTGTTTCCTGGTTCCTCAGGCAAAAATACACTTTTATTGCTTTCCTTCTTTAAGGGATAAAAAAACTGGACATACCTGTTGTCAGCCGTCCATAAATTTCGTTAAACAAGTGGCCTTGCAACACTTGCGTTCAGAAAAGATAGTCTGCTATTGTGATGAAGAGATGCGTGCAGGATCGTGTATTTTGCGTCTGAGTGACATAACGATTTATGACTCATCTGTGTGATTTATAGCCTTTGGCACCAAATAGGATATAGACTGGACTGTACTGGATCCTGCCTTGAAGAAACGATGGTGTTGGGAACAAAGTCTGAGGGAATCGAGTGCGAAGCTATTTTATTTCCAATGAGGAATGGAAGAGATTTGGATGGGGAGTGAAAGGGTCCTGTTCGAGAGGTCAAGAAAGAATTTTTCCTGTTCTCTTGATAATTCGAACTCTTGAGAATTCGAAGTTTTTCATCGGTCCCTCCAACCTCGAATTATCGAGAGTCGACTGTATATTCAATAAAATTTTTATAAAAACAAAAAAAAAATTATCTACTTTTTAAAATTTTTTTGAATGCAACACTTGTATTATTACAACGAAATGATTTATATCATAAATTTTTCATTTTTCAATTATATAAAACTGAATACAAATAAACAATTGACTTAAAGTCTGATAAATTTATACCCTTAATTTATACCCCCCCCCTTAAAATATTTTTTCTCTTCAATTTATTCCTAAACATTTGCTTTTTGGTAACTTGATTTGATAAAACATGATTCGTTCGTGACAAAAAGATGAGTATTTAGAAAAGTTATTACAATTTGAAAAGAAAATGAGTTAATTCTTAGATTACAGAGCATAAGACGTTAAAGAAGAAAAAAAATCAGAAATTATTTCTAAGTATTAAAAATAGATGAACATTGGAAAATATTTAAGATGAAAAAACTAAAATCAGTTATTATTTATAAGAGTAAACTTTTTTTAAAAATCTAATTATCTAATCAACCTTCAACATACTTATTGCTCCATATAAAAAAAAAATCTTATTCTGAAAATGTTTAAATTGCAGTCTTGAACCTTTTATTTCGAAAATTCGAATCATTTTCTATTTTATATATTCATGTTTAATAGAAAAGATTAATATGCATTTATTCATTTAATGATAAATTTTAGTTCTCAAACTGAATTCTCACTTTCTTCCCTTTTTTAATATTTCTAAACCTTTTTAACTTCTAACCCAAAAGAATCAATATTAAGTCCTCACACATATGGAATCAATAAGTAAAAAGCAAATATATTTATAATTTCTTTCAGAGAACTTTTATTTTTAGAGTTAAACTCGAAGTACAAACACAGCTTTATCTATTTATCGCCAGAGCTATTTTATATATATCAGTCTTTCATACATAAATTCACTTTCAAAGGAGCTTTTATAAAGGATTTCTTTTCGAGGTATATATATACACACGGTGTGCATCATATTCTCCTTTCAGCTGGGCAATTTTCGCTATTAATTGACTCCAAGGCAGGAATTTGCGTAATGACCAATGGAGATGTAAATAATCTCTTGTAATGCATTTCCCAAGTAATGAAGCGGAAGGAATCGGAAAATTACGTGATTTAATGGATATGCTAAGAGTAGTTTTATTCTAGCATCTTTCTATTTAACATTTTATTTTTGCTTCCCTAGATCTCGAGGGCTCTATTTAATTTTGTAGTCTCGACACATAACTCTAGTTAAAAAGGTTGGTTTAAATTATATCAGGGAGTTTACGAAATCTGAAAGATTGATAGCGATGGATTTTTTTTCTTTTTGTTCAACATGTTTTCGAATATGTTTTATTGAGTGTTTTGGTTATTGATTGAGTTTTTATAGTCTTAAAAATTTATGAAGGGTTTCTGTTTGATGTTAAAAATGTATTTCAAATAATGTTTGATAAAAAACATCTGAGCATCACTAGATTACAGATTATAAAATATAGGATATTTCATACATTTTAGATTGTATAATCCGAGAATCTGATATATTTTAAAGTTAAAGTACTGTAATTAATACTTTATAAGCTAACAAGGGTACAGCTATATATCTGTCCATATAAGATCGCATTAATTTATCTGGAATCCAAAGGAATAGTATTAATTTATTTCGAATTTTATCTATCTATAAATTTATGCATTGCTATGTTAAAATGTTCCAAGTTTCCATATTAAATTTTATATTCTTTTTTTGTTGTCATCGTTGAAGCCAGTCTAATGGAAAAAGTTTCGTAATTTGTACTCTAAATAAGCTCATTTATAATAAATCCATATTAGATGTTATGTATACATATATATCTCTTTGACATTCTTTTTATATATGGCTCTTATTTTTCAAAAGTTCTTTATATTTATTTGAATCAAGTTTTTCCTGTGTGATTCTATTCTTTCCTGATTCATTTACCAATTAGTTTTCCTCCTTTGTTCGCGAGAATTGTGTTTTTGCGTTTTTGATAAAAATATTATATTTGCATAATAGAAATTATTCTTTATAGTATTCATTTTGTTGCACTAGATACGCTTACCATCAATTTGAAATTATGAGTGTATTATAATTTAATTTAATTTGTTATACTACTCATATGTGGTTGTAAAATGCTGAAATTGTCTTTGATATATCCCATTTTACGACATTTATCGTTCAAATAATTAGTCTCACTTAAGTTTTTTAAATTTACTTACCTTAGGTCCCTTTTCGACTGAAAGATTCATCGCCAGAATTTGATACTAATAGTTACAATGAGTTGATTCTTTCCTGATAATTAGCTTATCATTTTACCTCACCAACTTTTCTTAGAATAAATTAAAAACTAACTTCAATTCATTTTCCAAATTGCCGTTATAATTGCAGCAATTATATTATATCTTTTGCTTTATTATTTTCTGTAATTTGTTAATTACGTAACAGTTTAAGATCGTTTTGCATTTGTACTTACATTTTTTACCTGGTCATTTAATTCTGTAACGACAAATAAAGCTTATTTTTTGCTTGCTATTTTTGAACATTATTCTATTATATGTATAGTAGAACGTTGTTTATCCGAACGTTTATTATCCGGAGAGTCAAATATCCGAACCAAAGTCCGGATCCGTTATTGAACAGTGCAATGCTCAACATTTGTTTTCTGTGAGGCCAAAAGTGACGGGAAAACCCAAGGTGAGGGATATTTGGGGAATTTCAGCTGTGTGATGTAGAAAACATCTGCGCAGAATATTAGGTCAGTTTGTTTCGAAGTGAGGAGGTGTATGCGTACTCTTTTGTTGAGTTTTGTTGATGTAGAAACCTGGATGGCATGCGACGCAGAAGATTGTGGATTTCATATGCTAAATGACGACGAGATTGTGACTTCCGTGCAAGCAGATTCCGACGCTATCGACGATGAAATGAATGAAGACGAGGAGAACAACATCGAAAGTAGCAAATGCTGACGTTTTTCTGCGTTAGAGACAGCTATGGAGTCTACGGAGTAGTACGAACAACAATCAGGAGTGCAGTCTTACTCAACTACTGTTGCTGAGAGAAGAGAATCAGAGACCTTGCAGTGGAAAAACGTAGGTGTACAATAGTACAACGAAAAATAAGTGATTAATTTCCACAATCAAGGTAAAATTGCGGCATTTTGCCCCTAGTTTGCTTTCCCTTCAAGCACGTTTCTCGCATGTGATGATTTTCAATATTTTTATAGTGTACAGTATCATAAACTTCATGGATCGCATTCGGTTTCCGATTATCTGAACAGTGTCCGGTCCCAATTGATTCGGATTAATGATGTTCTTCTGTAATTATACTTAGTATGTGTATCATCTTTTTACTAGATTTGAATAAATTTCTCTCTATTTATCTTCAAACTTGCATTTGGTTTGGAAGTCTGTGATCTGTAATTATACCAAAAAACCATATTATGTATTACTGTAATGCCCGTTATATATTCTCATCTGGTTTTTTGCCAAGTAGAAACTTGTTTTTTCCCCAGAGACAATGAACTAGACTTATTTTTGTTATTTACTTCACAGATCCCCCCTTCCCCGGTAATGAATTTTTATACAGGGTGGTTCGCTGTCAGACAGGCTAACTTGCATGGCGATGGGGTACAAATACTACTAGGAATCAAATAGGAATGCAGGATCGCAAATGCCGTAGTTGTGAGCTATGGTGAAAAGAAGCAAAGAAAAAAAAACAGAAACATAAACACATTAAGGTATCCGACTACTTGCAAACACTTTAAAAAAATGCAAAAATGGGGATTTTTGTTGTTGTTTTTAGATTTGTTTAGTACATTTTAAGAAAAATATGCTAAAATTAAGAATAGAACAGGCATTATTATTACTAAAATGTTAAAAAATGGGTAAAACTTTACAAGAAATAACATAAACGCTGCTCATTCCGTACCAACAGTTTATGAACACATTTTCAAACTTTCAATTCTAATGTGTTGCTATGTTATTCATTTTTAAAATGATGACCTTTAGGATAAGAGATACCTTAATTTTTTCAAACACTACAGCACTTTATTTTAATTGTTATATGAAATTGCTTAAAATACACTAATTATATTAACATATGGGACTGTAAATTTTGTAATAAAAAAGTCATTGATAAATCTGAAAGTTAAAACCCTTCTACTATCATACAGAACATACACAAAAAAAATTCAGTTAATTATTTTCAAAACTCTTTTAGTAATCACCGTTCCCGTTTGAGCATTCTCAAAAAAACACATTTCGAGTAAAACGCGTTTTAGAGTATGACATTTTGCTTAAAGTGTAATGGCATCTGCTTTTACTAAAACCTTTGTAGCTTTTGTTCTAGTGAAGAGAAAATAATAAACTTTGTATTTTTATAAAGCTAACAAGATGGCCTATAAAATAAAATCATAAAAATTTTTTTCAATTTTTGGCAAAATTCATAATTTTAGGGAAGTTGGATACCTTAGTGGGACAAAAGACATTTTATTGAAAGATTGTACTACAACAGGTGTTAGAAATTACAACCAGGAGTCGTCTATCAGGTCTAACAGTGGCACTGCTCGGAATTCCTTACTTTCGGAAAGATTCTTGGCATGTTACAGATTGCGATGAGGTCTTCAACTGAAGGAACGAGTATCTCGTACATCAAAAAGAGCCAATTAACTCGTTAAGGAACCAGTCTCACGTAACTTTCTGCTCACATGGCAAAAGTCGTGTGATGGAGAACACATCCGCAGGGACGTCTTAAGACTCTTTGAGGCCCTGGGCCCAGAGAAATCTTTTGAGGCCTGGCCCTCTATGCAAAAGTGGGCCCTACCTGAGATCTTTTAAAGTAGACAGTATATAGCATGCGTTGTTAAATACTCGTTCATACGATTATTTGAAATAAATAAATATACACGAGTCACAAAACCTAGGGACAAACCGGTTCGACCGATGTCCGCATTTCGACTAGATGAGTTGAATGATTGTTTATGATATCAGGCATAGGCCTAGACATGAACAAAGGTCATCACATAATAATACAGTATCTCCACTTTTACCAGTTGACATACAGTTTGAAATTCCCTGTTTTTCAGAGAATAGGCACGGGAGTAAAATTTGACCATTTAATTTATCTGGATCATGATCATATTAAGACATAGTCAAAAGCGAAACGATACCCCCACCGAGGGTGAGGCTCTGGGTCCGAGCCCAGTCGGCCCATGCTTTAAGACGTCCCTGCACGCCTGTTGAGTAAGGTTCATGGTACATGTGGTGAGCGGTGTGTCCGTTACAATCCGCATTCCCATACACTATTAGCTTGTCGGCAGCTCTGCGTTTGAATATTAGCTCACTCTGCTACATCGGGAAACGGATCACAAAAAAGGACTCCCAGCACAGGCTTGGTGTTTGTGAAATCATTGGTTCAACGCAATCTACCACAAGAATGCCAGGAGGAATCTTCCAGAACGTCAAGAATTCCATGTAGCTTCACTGACAGACTTGCCAGATGACTTTTGGTCGTTAATTCAAATACCTGTTGCAGTACAACCTTTCAATAAAATATTTTCTATCCAATTAATCTGTTTGTGTTCTTTTTCTCTTCTTTGCTTTCTAGTTCGCAACTACGGTTTTTGAGATCCTGCATTCCTAGGTGATTTTGACTCGTCTTTGTAACCCTTACATACACTTAAATTTTTTCGGTCAGGTAGCAATTCACTCTGTATAAAGGTTATATGCTTTTGTATTTGTTATTACATTTCTCGGGTGAGGCCAGTCATTGACTCCAAAACCCTGCAGGGTAAACTTAGCCCCTCCCCGGTTTATTGCTTGATCAAATACTTTGGCATGAAGGAAACTTAAGTTTAAATATTAGTTTAAGTCTATAAAATTGTTTTTTCATGAACAAAATACTTTTATCAAAATTTTGAACTATCTTTGAAATTTTTCTTTGCCGGAAGAAATGCATAAGAAAATATCATTTGTAGGTCAATGGACATTGCTCAATCAATAAAAGTAAATGGATAAGTGAGATTCTCGACATATTTCATTATTGCACCATAAATCTCAAAACTCAACCACTAGATAGATTCCGACTTCAAATATCGACAAGTGTCCGCGTTTTTCTACAAAAATAAATGCATTAATCGAAATTCCTTACTTCAGACAAACTATTAAACGAGAGAGAGAGAGAAAGAGAGAGAGAGAGAGAGAATAGAATAAGTAAATGAAAACAAAGCTGTGTAAACATTCATGCTTGTATGTGGATTTATAAGCATTAACAAATCATCTTATTGCAAAATAGTTTTCTGGAGTTCATTCCGAAAATTACAGAAAGACATTTTTTTAAATTTCCTATATCCTCAAAATGTTTATCTATTGACAGTTTCCAGGTGCTTTCTTTCGCATAATTTACGAAACTTCAGTTTTATAGTTTGATTAAAGAACAGTCACGTGATGCTCATTTTATAATAGAGGGGAAATCCCATTATGCGGATGCATTGGATAAGGAGTCTGAGTTAAAAATTGTAAATTTTACTCATTGATCGCCTTACTTTGGCTGTTTGTCATTTGTATTTCTTGCAACTTTTGGTATTAAGATGTTAAATTTATGGTCCTATTGTCTTAATATTTTCCACAATTTAAAGATTTTTTTCCTGGCTGAAGGACCTGTAAGAACGTCTTGTAGCCACTGAAAAACAAAAACTAAAAATAAACAATGAATAAATTAAAAGTAAAAAAAAAACCTTTTTAAAACCCAGCTTTTATTGCGCTAAAAAGAATAAAATAAACTTTTTCTGTAAAACTTTTTTTACTATCAACTTATAACGTCATTACACAATTTATATGATATAAAATCTCGTCGCGAGATTAAAGTACTCTTATTTACTTAGTTTGAAATTTTTACAAATTAAAATCAATCAGATCAGTTTACTTGTTTATCTGCAATAAATCTCGCGACAAGCTTTTATATCATATAAATTGTGTAATGACGTTATAAGTTGATAGTAAAAAAGGTTTTACAGAAAAAGTTTATTTTATTCTTTTTAGCGCAATAAAAGCTTGGTTTTAAAAAGGTT